>CAJHQP010002013.1:0-96166 GCA_905132765.1 Moricandia arvensis | reverse complement strand
TTGAAGAAATAAATGTATACAAATTATTTTGCATACAACTATATTCCTTTATTGATAATACTAAAATATAATTTTCTTTATTGGGTTGTCTACAATAAATAACAAACATATCGATACCAAATAAGATATATGTCTATCCGTTTAGATAAGTTATTTAAAATCTCAAAAACAACTGAATATTTGAAATTATGATTTCTTAAAAAACTCTTAAGACGTGTGTGGTCCGAAAACATGACTATATGGTAATTTTAAGATATATTATGCTTTACATATTTGTTTAGCATATCACACATACATTCTGTTTGTTAGACATTCTAAAAGAATAAAAAGCATTAAATTGACTGAAACTTCAATTTAAAATTGTAATGCATTTTAAATCTGGAACATAATTTCGAGTTTGCAGTCAATTATTTATTATTTGTATCTTTAACAAAAAGAGTCTTTCCAAAAATTACCTCTTATAAAATTAAGAAGCATATTTTGGTATATAGATTGAATTTTTTTAGCTGTTTTTCTTTCCTAAGTATCACTACATAATACATCATGAACTTGTTGTTATCTTGATAATTCATTTAACAGAAAAAGACTGATAACTTCATTTCAAATAGACTTTTTTGCTATCTAAATTCGAATGACCCTTTCTCATATCTTTGTTGAAAACGTTTCATTTGAATACCCTTAAGAATTTGTAACATGTAACTGCACACAATTTTTTTCTTCACCATTTTAATAAATTTATGAAAAATTTACAATAAACAACTGTGGATATGAACTATTTATAGATTTTTCAAATATTTATATGAAAAGTCACAAATTTTAGATTTGAGATAGTTATTTCAAGATAGTACATTTATAGTATATTTTAAATAGACACATCGTTCCAAAAACACTCTATTACATAATGAAAAGACTAATAATCATAGATATACACTTATTGAGATATTTTAACAATTTAAAAATATGTTTTCTTTTATAGTGAAAAGACCCAATTTTTAAAAATTAATAATTGTAGAAAACAACTTATTGGAATATTTTAGTTATATTTATAATGAAAGACACAATTCTTAAAGCTAATAGAAATTATTTTTTATAAAAAGACGTAACTTTTTAATAATGTAAAAAGATAATTCTTAAAACTAATACATTTCAGTCTTTCTATGAAAAGATATAACTTTTAACAATTAAAACTAAAAATTGTAGAAAGACACTTAGTGAGATAATGTTCACTACTTTGTAAACTAATTTCTTTTTAAAATGAAAGATATAACTTTAAAAACTAATAGAATTCAGTTATTTTATGAAAAAGACAACCGTTTTTATAATGAAAAATACAACTCTTAAACTAATACATTTCAGTTTTTATGAAAATACACAACTTTTAACATTTATTGAGATTCATTATTATTAATAGATACATATGAGTTAATAGTAGTTTACTGTTATTGTTTTGTAAATTGGAACTTCAGTGCTAAATATTAAGAAATCTGAGAATAATTTGTAATAAATGCATGACATTGATTTGTGCTTAGTAATAAAATATAATGATAAAATAAACTATATACTGAAAAGATTATTGGTGAATCATATTACTCTAAAATATAAACTAATTGAAGGAAAGTATTTTCATCAAACTCAATTTTTAACATTAACTGGGATTCCTATCATTAGCTTGTATTTATAAAGATGGCACAACTCTTGAAACTATTAATTGTAGAAAGACACCTATAGAAATAATTTTAAATATTTTCTAAATTAATTTATCTTTTATAATAAAAGTTACAACTATTAAAACTAATAGTGTTAATTTTGTTTGAAAATACACAATCCAAAACGAATAGAGTTCGGGTTTTTTAATGAAAAGACATACCTTTTTAATATGTAAAACACAATTTTAAAACTAATACATTTTATTTTGAGAAATACCCTAAGATAGACCTAAAAAAATTTTGTCATAAAAATAAACTTTAAGGGAAAAATGACAAAAATAATCTTTTGGGTGAGATTTTGGGGGTAAATATACGTTTATACCCCTTGGGTTAACTAATCTTAGACTTAGGGTTTAGAGTTATGGGGTGGAGTTTTGGGGGTGAGGTTTAAAATTGAAAAATTAAATAAAAATATTAATTTTTAAAAAATAAAAATGTCTAGTTTGGTCATTTTTGTTTTTGAAGTTTATTTTTGTGACAATATTTCATGAAAAGACATAATTTTTAATATTAATTAGAATTTCTATTATTAATGTAACTTTTATAATGAAATGACACAATTTTTAAAAACTAATAATTGTAGAAAGGCACTTATTAAGATATTTTAACTATGTTTAAACTAATTTTATAATGAAAAAATACAACTCTTAAAACTAACGTAGTTCATTATTTTATGAAAACACAATTTTTAATAATGAAAAATACTAATTTTTAAATTAATACATTTCAGTTTCTTATGAACAACACAACCATTGACATTGGTTAAGATTGCAAATAAAACTAGCTAAATTGATAAATTATGGGTTTACCTTTCTGAAACTATTAATGACTTTTATTAGATTTTAAGCACTTTAAAAATCAGGGTGGTATTTAGATATAAAATACACTGGAATACTATGGGGCTTTTAAACAAAATTTTCAAGCTTATATTAAGTTACAACAATAACAAAAAGTTTTTTTCATGTTTATATGTTTTCTCTCTCTCGTGACTGTTCGTGCTTGATACAAACAGCGGTTTCTGGCTTTGTCGCTGGCGTCGGTTCTGACGTCGGCATCCTCCTTATTTACTTGCTTGTTCTTCAGTCTTGATTCTCTAGGTTACAGGATTCAACACATCGAGAAGAAGTTTGTGTTGAAAAAGTGTTTCCATGATGAAAGGATCTTTGTATTCACATTTTCTTCTCCTTCCTTCGTACGGTGGCTCGGGAGAATCAGACCAAAATAAGATTTTATAACCGTTTGTCTTCTCACAAGAAGTGGTGTTGTCCGCTTGATATATAATATCTCCTTAATCATCGACAGTTTCCTTCCAAAAGTTGTTTCCAAAATTTACATGCTCGGTAAAACTGTTTACGACGTCTTTTCTACGTCTGAGAGACAAATAGGTGTTTATTTGGTTTTCAAATCCTGGCGGAGAGAATTTACAAATATTATCAAATCCTGGTTACTGTTTAAAAATTCCATGTCTAGAAGATTTTTAAAATTTTGAACAGTGTGGAGCGTAAAGAAACAATTTCACTCTAGTGGGGTCTTACTCTTTATGTATTAATCTTCTTGCATTTTTTTCATATATCATCTCCAGAAATATAAATCACTGCTTTTGTACTCATGAATTTGGCGGGGAAAAAGATGTCTACTTTAAAATTCCATGGTTCTTAATAGTACTCGTGAGTATGTGTGCTTATGGATATCATCGTGGAAGAAATCTTATACAATGACTACAACAAAGTATGTTATCTCCGGGTGCTGTGTGGGACAGATTGCAAAGTAACAAATGGATCGCAGCCATATTGATAAGAAATTTTTGATCACGTGACAACCAAAAACAAGATCATAGTAGACCAAAATCAAAGTTGGAAACAGTTAGTGAATTAATCTATTATGCAGATGAGTTAATTAGCATCATGTTATTACTTTTCCAATTTCAAGTTTTTTAAATTATCGTTTGCCGGAAAAAAAAAGTTTAGATGTGTTTCTTAAAATATGTTTGATGATCATTTAACAATAATTCTTTTTTTTTATAATTTATTTGTGATTATTGTGATTTTTTTGTTGTGATTTGTCACTACCTAAAACCTTTTATATAAAAGACTAAAGGTTGCGATGGTTGGTTAACACCAAAAATTGTAATGATTTATTATTAAAGACTATGATCACCAAGAATTACAATGATTCATCACTAAAAATTACATTCACCATTAGTTGCAATGTTTCATTTAATTAGATGTAACTTTTCCACTAAGTACTTGCAATGATTCACTTAAATAACATCACTCGAAGATTCAGTTATATAGCTAATAATCTCTCAAATTTATCTATTCACTAATTAAATAACATCTATATGGAACTGAGTCATACAAAAAACATATTTTAGCCAGTGCAATTATTTAGATGAAAAGACACATATTTCTTTATTTTGACAATTTCTTTTAAACTTATCTAATTTTTAAGATGAAGAAACACATTATTATTATTAATATGAAGTCACTTTTTAAGACATTTAAACAATTTTTTAAAAACTAAAATAAGATATAAGATAAAAAATGATATAACCTTTACTATTTTGATAACCCATTAAGAACCAATGCAACCTATAAAATGAAAAGATACAATTTTTGACAATTCTTAATTGCAGTTTTTAGGATAAAACAACATAACCAAATGAATAGACACAACTGTTAAACTTTTAGGAAGCCACTTTTAAACTAATTAAAAATATAGTATTTCACAATATAAAATGATACTAAAATGTGAGTGCTAATGTTCAGGGAAGTGTTGGTGCAATAACAATGACAATGACGTTCTCGGATTTTAGTCACATGGATTATCTTATAAAAGATTGTTAATTAGATAACTAAATTTTTGAACGTTTTCGGTAATTCAAATCTTGCCTACTTCCAGAAAACACGAATGGTGATAGCTAAAGAAAACAAGATTATCTTCATAACTAAGATGTGACTATAAGAAAGCAAACCTTTTCATCTAGCAAAAGAAAACTAAGACTAATAATTTCATTATTTCGTTTAGGATTTTTGGCTATCCAAACACGAATAATTTTTTTTAATATTTTTTATTGAACAACGTTTCATTTGAATATTTTCTAAAAATTTGTAACCGGATAATTGCATAGAATTTTTCTCTTCACCATTTTATTTTAGAGTAGTGAAAATTTTACTTTCACAAACACATGAACATAGACTATTTATAGATTTTCAAACCTAAATAAATAGTCACAAATTTTCAGTTAATAAGTAGTATTTTAAAATGACACCTTTACAATATTTTTTTCAATAGACACATCTTTTCAAAAACAAATATATGAATGATCACATATTTTCAAATTATAAATAATTATTTTACAAATTATTTTGAATAGACACATCTTTTCGCAATATATTTTGAATGGACACATCATTTCAGAAAAAAAAACATAAATGAATAGTCACAACTTTTCAATTAATAGGTAGTTATTTGAAAATAACACATTTACAATATTTTTTCAATAGACACATCTTTTCAAAAACAAATATATGAATAGTCATATCTTTTCAAATTATAAATAAGTATTTAAAATAGTATTTTTACAAATTATTTTGAATAGATACATTTTTCACAATATATTTTGAATGGACACATCATTTCGGAGAAAAAATTATTCTAAAAAACATAATATTTGTAGTGAGAGTTCACAACCTTTGGAATTAACACAATATTTGTAGTGAGGGTTCACAACCTTTGAAATTAATTGGGATTGCTATTATTAATAGATTGGAATAATTCACATATTTTGATCTTACCGTAACCTTGTTTGGCTTGACCTAAATAAAAAAATGTAAACTATAGTAGAAACAATTATTTATTTTGTGGGATCCACTATTGATTATTTAGTGATTTTCTTAGCGTTATTCACTTAAATTTACATTTTAATCTTCTATCTCTTAGCACTAATGTATGTCTATTGTTCGCAGTTCGCTCTGTCGATGCTAGGTATACGACAATCGTCGAGGAAATGATTATTTGGGCCTTAGATCTTAAAAGGGCTGGTTGGTAAGCCCAATGGTTATTTTCAAAGCCAGTTATCTTCATTTCAACTAAACCTATACTAGTATTTTAGAAAATTTTTACTAGGTGAGGGCCTTCGAGGTGGTGCATGAGATGGCCTAGTTTGATTTATCAGTTTGAAGTTCATGTTTTTAAGAATGTTGTTGTTTAGAAAATAATCAGAATCTAGCTCTACTTGAATTCTTCAAGTTTGGCTGCTTTGTTTTTTCAGATACTGAAATTGAATATAGCTTACATAATAGTAATGTGTATATACACATCTGAAAATGATAATATTGAAAACAACAATATTGTAGATCACGTGTAATAGCCAACTACAGTGTAAAACTAAATACGAACAAACATCAACATGAACTACAAATAAATTGAGACCAAAGACAACCACATACTCATTTAGAAAAAAGGAAAAATTAATAAAAATATTCAAATTAAACTTTGTTAAGCTTTTTAATACTCTATTTTTTTACTGTCCAATTTAATACATGAACTAATTATTTGTTTCTTTTAATACACTAAAATTGTAAAACTATGCTCATTTTAATGTCTTTGCTTTAATCAAAATATTTATGTTTCAAAAAATATAAAAAAACTCCAAAATTCAAAAAAATCTTAATTTTTAGTTTTATTTTAAATTTTAGGAATGAAATAAATACACTATGGATAACCTTAAATTGTACAATAACTATTTTAGTTTTAACAAAAAAAAAGTTTGTTTTCTAAATTTAAAACTAATTTATTTATTTCCTTTGAAATTATGTTTTTCTAATTTTTTAAAAATTATCAATACTTTAGTTACTTTTAGTCCTAAATTTTAAAATAAATTTATAATTTTAAGATCTTTGTGAATTTCAGCGATTTAATTTTTTTTTGAAATTTATAAATAATTTTGATTAAAATAAACATAAAATGAACATAGTTTTAATTTTAAAAGATAGTGTACTAAAATAAACAAAATGATTACTTCAGATATTAAATTGGATAATAAAAAGGTTTAGAGTTTAAAAGTTTAAAAAGACTTAGTTAGGTGTTTTTGTGAAACTTTTCTTTAAAAGGAATTAAATGATTTTTTAACATTTTAACCAAAAAAAAAATGACAAAGACAGTTGCGAAAGAAAAACACTAACCCGTCAAATAGGACGGCATAAACATCTCACGAGGTCTCAATCAGTTTATATAACCTAATTCTCCATTGCCAAAAAAGATAGTGTATGACAATTCTAAACAAATCATAACGTAGACGTCGTTATCTAAAATATGATACAAATTGTAACAAATAAAACATATTTTCTCACTTAATGTCTGTATATGTATTCATCCTTGCTATTATTTTTTTTCGCGAAGAGACGAATCAACTTTCTACTCTCACAAGCTTCTTCACATTGACTCTCTTTTTTTTCTCATAGAGAACCCAAATTTTTTAACACGAATTAAGTTTTCCAACGACTCTTTGTCTTGAACAAGAAAAATGATTAAATCATGATCATATTATCAAGCTCATGATCGTTAGAGATTGTAATACGAGAGTAGGACTAAATCAGATGTTATACAAGCATAAAACTTACAATACATATATTGTTTATGAACATTTGAGAACTTATGTTTCGTATAAGCAACACGGATTATTATTATTATTATGCTCTAGTTATCTATACTACGTGCGTGTGTACGCTGAGTTAGATTAGTCGATTGATAAAGAAAGATAACCAAATTGGCGTTATTATATTCTCTTGCCGCGTGACATGTTGCAGCTCCTCATAGTCGTTGGTGACTAGGTCTCACTCACACTTGAACATGTAATTATATAGTATATGTTTTCCGTATTTAAAATGGTCAAATATAAAATCATTCAACCTGTTCTGAATACTATTGGCACGGTGTATACTTTTGCTTTGGGTTGGTTTTCATGCATTTTTGTTTTTGTTTTCATGTCAACTTTCTTTTAAAATAATTTACACTGCCCACTATGCAGTATTATTCTTCACAACACGGTTGTACTATCAAGTATAAATCTTGAATGATAAAAATATATTATATATCAACGTATATTGACAAATATATAATTCAAAAGATTGATTAAACCAAACTAATATATTCCAAATAGTCATCTGACAAATGAGCAAATAATCTGACAATCAATATTTTATTTTATTTTGTTTATAGAACTGCCAAAATATTGCAGTTTCCTATGATCTTCGTTTTACTAGATCAAAACATAATTTTCTTTAATTTTCTTTATAAATTAAAGCTTCTACAACAGTCCGAGGCTTTTCATGTCAAAGTCAACTTCTTTGATGTGCCTTACCCGCCACGACGTATCGTTTTAAAACATAAATCCACAAATCTATGATTTTTTTTTGGAAAAGGAAATTTATTCATTTTATAAATTATTCATTTTATAAATTTATTCTTAGTGTCATCTTGTTGTAACTCTATTGCTGAATTAGTTGTTTCTAGCTTGCGAATCGTTCATACCATTGATACAAAAATAAATAAATTATTCTATAAAAACATAATAAATTGAACACATCACTATCTTTCTCCACTATGCGTATTGTCATGATCTTTTTTTTTTGAACTTAATATTGTCATGATCTTTTTGTCCTCGTATATGTTTTTTCTAAAGCTTTCTCGTATATGTTTCTTGGTTAATTTAATTATAACTAAAAATAAAATAAATCATACTATAGTATTATGAAGTTGGCAAACAAATAATGTATTGTGTATGTTTTTGTTAACTATCTTTCAAACTCTCAGTGGCTGTTATAGAAACGACTTCATCGGTTATAATGGTAAGTAGTAGTAGTACATGATACATTAACATCATGTTGGATCGAGAAAAAAATGGTCATTTCATTTCATAAGTTCGTCTTTATGACGAGAGTGTGTCGTTCAAACTAACCTCATCACGGTTTGATCATTCTCAGCCGTTCAGATATAAAGATTAAATATTTTTTTTTTCTTTTAACCTTATCCATTATACATATCTATCACACTCTCACGTAATCGATGTAATACATCATTTTCTATTTCGAATATAATTTTTAGGCACATTTCTTTATGGTAATGGGAATTGAATAATGGTGGCAAATAATTAGAATGTTGAATGAATGGACGATAACCAAATGATAGTGGAGTTTCAATTATAAAGTGAAGTCCAATCAAAGGGATATCATTGTTGCTACAAAAGGATAAAAGTTAATTTTGAGTGCTAACTTTTCGTTAAGTATAAGATCCACACTCATGTATTCAAACAGACTTCTCAAGAGTTTTGATAGTTTGGTGTGTAATAAAAAAGAATAATGAAGTATTGCAGATCATTTATGGATTATTGTTTTATTTTGGGGTATATAACAATCATAAACTATATTTTATACTTCTATAACCGCTATGTCCACTGAAAAACATTTGTTTTCATTGTAATATCTTTAATTTTGTAAATAAAGATTGAAAAGGGTTTAATTCCCCCATAAACTTTTGATATACTAATTATTTTATCCATATCTAAATAGCGTTTTGTTAAAACCAAAGTTGAATGATCTAATGAAAGACTAGTAGGTAAGCCCTTCAAAATTTCACTACTTCAAAATTAATTGTATTTTTATTATATAGAGAAATATATTTTCTCACATAGGAAATTATTGTCTAGATTATACGTCCCTTCACATATGATAACACAATTAGGTCAACACTAGTAACTTGTACGTTAAGAAACAATAAAATGTGATTATCTCTACCCAAATTTATTTTCAGAAATTCTCAGGAAATAAGTAGGAGTGGGGAGGTCAACGCCTAAAATCAACTTGCTGAATATATATTTTCCCCTAGTTAGTGGATGTATTTTTAATATTTTTATTTTTACATAGGCCTATTTGCTTAGATTAATTATTTTGTTAGTTTATTAAATTAAACATGCACAAGCTAGAAAGTATTCTTCTTGTCAGAGTAATAAACAACTTTCCTAAAAGTATTTTATTATAATAGTCCTATAAAAATGTTGATTGATAAGTAAAATAAATAATGAGATGTGTGTTCGTGTTCGTGTAGCGGAGATAACGTAGTTGGTTTCTAGAGAGAGAGAGATAGAGACAAAAGCTCTAAAAGGGTTTGAAACGGAGAAGACGAGGAGCTCAAAACACTAAGAAAGAAAGAAACTTTGTAAGACCCATCTCTGAAAACTGATTGTCTCTCTGTTCTGTTCTCTCTGTTTCAGCTAATGTTTACAGATCTATGCTCTAATGCTCTGTTTTCCTAGATCTATTTTATCTTATAGACCAGTTTAGTTGAGTAAAGGTTGTAGCTTTAGTTCATGTTCTGTCACTAAAACTTGTTTGGTAAGATCTGGAATCAATTTGTCTTTGTTTCTATATCTGTAAATCTCCAAAGTTTCCTCCTTTTGTTTTGATTGATTCAAAAGAATAGTTCAGATATGTTTATACTACTTGGAATCAGATCTCTGGGACCATTGTTCTTGGGAGGAGCAGAGACTGTCTGTTGTTTTGTTTCCTTTTTGCTTTTTTTGTTACTTAAATTTCGAATATTCTCACATTTGAATCCTATACCAAGTTAAAATTTTGAAATTTGTAGTTTCTTTATCTGTCTTTTATTATAAATGTGAATCAAAAGAATGTTTCTGCCAAAAGAGCTGTAGTTATGTGTTCTTGCTTTGGTCCATTAACAAGAATCTTCTTTTGTTTGCTTTATTCGTTTTTTTTTGTTCTCTTCTTTGTTCATTGCTTTGCTATTAAGTTATCGTTTCAAACTCAACTTCTTTTGTGTGTGTTTCAGAACAAACACAATGTCTTTCCGCAGCATAGTTCGTGATGTGAGAGACAGTATAGGAAGTCTATCAAGGCGTAGATTCGACTTTAAGTTAAGTATCCATCACAAAGAAGGAGGTAAGTCTCGTGGCTCGGTTCAAGACTGTCATGAGGAACAACAACAACAACCTCCAGTACTTGTTCGAAGAAACCCCTTGGGCGAATCTGGCCTCCTGAGTTATTGCATGATGTGATCAAAAAGGCTGGAAGAGAGGTGAAAGTGCCTGGCCTGCTCGTAGACATGTGGTTGCTTGTGCTTCTGTCTGCAGGTCATGGAGAGATATGTGTAAGAGATTGTTCAAAGGCCTGAGCTTTCTGGCAAAATCACATTCCCTGTTTCCCTCAAACAGGTAAGGATCTTGATTCCTCGAGTAGTATATATAAGCCCTCAAATTGTAAAACTTTTTATATAAACCGTTACTTAAATGTCTACAGCCTCCAACATCTCAGGACTGGCCTTGAGTCTCACACATGTTTGTTTGGTTAGATTCATGATTTTGATCTTTCTTGTTATAGCCTGGACCAAGAGATGCAACCAATGCAATGCTTTATCAAAAGGGATAAGTCTAACCTCACTTACATCTATACCTTTGTCTCAGTCCAGGTAAAGCTTAGTTCTCTCTGCTTTAACTCAGAGTTATGCTTTGACTCATGTTGGTATCTTTACTATTTTTCCAGCTTTGTTGGTTGAGAATGGAAAGTTTCTTCTTTCGGCGAAACGCATAAGAAGAAGTACTTACACAGAGTATGTCATCTCTATGCACGCAGACACCATTTCAAGATCAAGCAACACTACATTGGCAAGATCAGGTAAAAAGTCTTGTCTATTATATAACAGTTTAAACAGCTAATAAGCCTGATCATCTCCTCCTATTTGTTGCAGGTCTAACTTTCTTGGGACAAAGTTCATTATATACGACACACAACCTCCATACAACAAAACCCTCTCAGCCTCTCCAGCCTCTAGGCCTTAGCCGCAGGTTTTACTCAAAGAGAGTATCTCCTAAAGTCCCTAGCGGTAGCTACAAGATAGCACAGGTCTCTTACGAGCTAAACGTTGCTTGGCACTCGAGGTCCAAGGAGAATGCACTGTGCTATGCACTCAATCCCTGCTTCTTCCCTCTTAGATGGTGGAACAGTCCCTGGACAGCCAGAGATCATTGTCCCACGCTCTCTTCTTGATGAGTCTTTCCGTAGCATTACATCATCCTCGTCAAGAAAGTTCACTAGCGACTACTCAGCTGAGTTTAACAGCGCTAGGTTCTCCGACATTCTTGGCCCCTTAGGAGAGGACAGAGAAGAGGTATTCGAAGAAGGAAAAGAGCGGGTTTCGCCGCCTCTTGTGCTTAAGAACAAGCCACCAAGGTGGCATGAACAGCTTCAATGCTGGTGTTTGAACTTCAGGGGACGTGTAACGGTTGCATCGGTTAAGAACTTTCAGCTCATTGCAGCAAACCAACCACAAACCTCAGCCTCAGCCTCAGACGTCAGGACAGAGCGATGGTCCAGACAAGATCATATTACAGTTTGGGAAAGTGGGAAAGGACATGTTCACTATGGATTTTAGGTATCCACTCTCTGCGTTTCAAGCTTTTGCTATATGTTTGAGCAGTTTCGATACTAAACTCGCTTGTGAATGATATATAGCGAAAAAAAGCTGCTCTGTATGTAATGTCACATAATGGTTTCTTGTAATCATTCAGGAGATTCTCTTCTTTTGGTGTTTTTACGCTCACAAGAGATCTCAGTAATAGATGTTGTTGCATGGTTCTACATTTTGATCATTGATTCTAATGTGCTTGTATGTTGTTTATTAATGCATCAAAACAAAACTTGTTCCAGTCTTTGATTTATATCATAATGATCAAAATGCAAGAATGAGTATAACTATATGTATTTTTTTTCAAGTGAATACAGACTCTGAAAAGACTAGGCTAACATAAATGAATCTAAAATACAGAATTGGTATATGATGGTTTAATACAAGTACTCTAAATCACCTTTTGTTTGATTTATTTGTTATGTTTTTTTTTCTAGATTTTAATTCAAAATCAATTGATAGTTAATCAATCTATCAATATGAAGAAATCATGTTACCGAAATTTGGAATAAACATGAAGAAATAAGCGATACTTCTTTATCTTTAGAGTCTTTTATAAATTACTTATACCTTATTGGAAATTTGTATTCTAATCACATTCTTTAGAGATTAATATTCATCCAATATTTTATGTATGAGACAAAAAAAAAAAACTACATGTATGGTGGATGTATCATTAATCTGCTGTGGCCATTGAATTATATCTCCGGTTTGAAAAATAGTTTGAGTGAAAACAAAAGGGATAATTCAAAAAAAAAACAAAAAAGAAGGGGAGAAACTAGTTTGTGTAAAACATAAATCGTGTTATGGAAAGAAGAGAAGAAGATAAGAAGAGCTAATAAGCAAAATGACAGAGACGAGAGAAGTGAGCACACTGCTTGCCGACTTGCGCAGTTTTTGAAAAACGGCAATCATTTCTTGTCGGAGAAAGCTACCTGACATAACATCTGCTCTTGTGTTCCCACGGTGGTTTGTACGAACCGGCGCGGGCTTCTCGTTAGAGGAAAACATCATTACAAAGTCTCTCTCTCTCTCGTGTCCAGTACAAGATTTATAGTTTTGTTTTTTTTGATATAAATTGTCAAACAATTTATATTTTATATTATTCATCAATTCCAAAGTTTGAAGGACAATCGTGTGTGATATGGTGTGAAGAGTCCATCAAGTAGAGAGAACCCGTGGTTAGCATCTTTTTCAAGTTACGTTCGTGATTAAATTGTTTTGCCATGTTGTTTTTATTAAATTTTATATATATATATATATATATAGGTAGTTGAGAAAGGATGTATGCTTAGGTTTATTTCCACTAACAAATAAATAGTTTTTTTTAAAAAGATTTGGAACAAAGAAATAGTTAAATCTTTATATTGTTGTATTTTGCTGTTATTATGATTCATTTATATATGGTCTAAACAAAAACTTAATAAAAACTTGTGTCAAACTTGCTGGTGATCTTGTTTTGCGGCGTGGACTAATCAAAAGAACAAACCAACCACTCTTGTGTAGATTTTTGAGAGAAAGAAATAAAACTACTAAGCAAATTTAAAATAAGAATTTGACCTAACATCGATAGTTATAGTTTAATTAACCAAGTTATGTGATGCTAACAACTCTCTTAAAAATATAGTCTCATCTCAGTTTTGATTATCCAAAAGTGTCCTCGAAGGGCATTGTTTCTCACAGGTCAATGTGACTCATTTCTCGTTTGCCGCTTTTCATTGTTTTTTAATTGACAAGATTATGTTCATTTATATGACCAAAAAAAGATTATGTTTCATTTACTATTTTTGTTGAACATATTATTAAGAAAAAAATCAGCTTATCAGTTTCTTCTAAAAGCAGTATGTTAGAAACATTAACTTGAAATTTGAAATGAACGTTTGCAAAAATCACTACTTAAATTGAACTTTAAAAATCATTACGGTATGTCTCTGTTGTTTTAAATAATGGCAAGTTGCAAGAGTGGTGGAGCACCAAATCACAACCACAAAAATTGTGATTACTCTCATAATTATAAATTACTAAATTAATATTATCCGAAACTAGTATTCAATCTTGGTAAATCTTCTTTGTCTTAGACATAAAATTCAATTATACAACAACGAGCATCATAGTAGTGACAACAATACAAATCCATGAAATGGGCTTGATTAAATCTCAGAAGCCCATGAATCGATTAGCCCAATACAGTTAAAGTGGTAATGGGTATAATCGTCTTTCTATGCTGAAACCAACCCTAGTTCCATCGCCTTTGTTTCACCTTCGAAAAACCTGCTAAGCCTTGGAAGCATCGCTTCTTCCGTCGCTGACCACAATTTCGCACTACCACCACCATCTCATTACCTACCATTCACATACACACGTGCGTCGGATTCGAAGTAGTTTTGTTACTGGGCTTTTGGGTTTTTGCTGGGCTTTATCCATTTACTTCAAAGCCCGTGCATGATCAGATTTTAATAGCTATGAGATCTTACTTCAAAGCAGGGCTTTTCTTGATAAAGTTTGATTTTATGTTGTTTTTTGTGACTATGATCTTGCTCTTTGATGTAAAGCTTGATACTTTGTTTTTGTTTAGGGTTTGGGTTTAGTAAAGTTTTGATTTTTATGTTGTTTTTTTCTTGCCCATTGATGTTAAAAGCTTGATAGTTTCTGAGTGGTGCCCCTGGTTTTCTCATTTTTGTTCACGTAGTTATCATTGCAGCTCTTTCTTCTTCTTCGTCACCATCATCATCATCATCATTGTAATGGTCAACACCATTTCTTCTTCTTCTTCTTCTTCCTCTGTTACTGGTTCTGCTGCTGCTGCTACTTTATTGCGATGGTAACTACGTGTCGTTTTGAAAAACCGGAGATTGATGCGCCGCTAATGACAGATTTTTATTTGATTGATTACTGAGGGCTTGTTTTATTATTCATGAAGTTTTCTTTTTTAGTTTGGTTTTGCTTTGTTTGAAATTAGGTTTAATCAGCTAATGCTTTTTTTAGAAGTATTTAAGACATTTGATGGTCAGCTAATGAGTTTGAGTGGAACCGCTTGTTGTTTATGAGCTGAGTCTCATGAACTCCATTGGCTTTGCCAAAGGTGGTGGTAATAGATTTGTCTTTTGCCTTTGTTCAATGCCCCATCACTGACTTAAAAAAATGGTGTCCTTTGAGATTGTTAATGATTGATTATTTCTCTTCATCTTCTGTAGTTAGCCATCCTCTGTTTTGCAGGACTGAAAAGGGAACGAGTTAAAAGAAGATTGTAAATTATATGTATCTTGATGCAAAGTGTGTTGTATTTCTTTTTCAACTTTTTCTATGTTAGGAAAAGCATTATTCTTCTCCCTTTCGTAGAAAGTATAACTGTACGAGAGATACCTTATCATTTCTATATTATTCCCAAATGTCATAACCAGCCTTTTTCTAGTCATGAAAGTCAAGTATTCGCCAATGAAAACAATGTAAACTTGTAGAATGAAATTGTCGCATCACACACTCATTTTTTCATTCCTCCCTCTCAATTGTTACATAGTACTTTATATAGATGTCATCATGCGTCACCTTATGTTTAGTCATATTCTTATTACAACAACAACAACCTCCAGATATCTTCTATGTTCTTCTTCCTCCGCAGCCATTCTCTCTCTGGCAGTTGAAGAAAACGGCAGCAACGGGTAGACCAAGATTGTAGTTCTCAGCGAACTCACGAGTGTTGAAGCGTTGGCGCCACTCGGGTGCATAACCGTTTGTCTTCCTAGTTGCCTGAACAACATCAATGCAACTCGGTGGATTCCTGAAGTCGGACATGGATTCTCATAGCACACCAACTCATTTCCTTGACAAATAGTTATTCAAACATATATTTTGGGTTAAAGCTACGAATAGTTGCTGGACACACACACACACAGAACACATGAAACGGGCTAATGTTGTCTTTCTAAAATATGTTTGCAGCGAATAAAAAACATTCTTTCATGTATACCATATAGAGTTTAAGTAAACTCACCAAAAGCTGTTCCAGTTGTGGCAGGTATATCAGTCACCAACCTGTAGTATATGAGAAGTTATATTCCAAGATACTCTTTAGCTGCATACTTAAAAGCAGCTAGTTCAACAAAAGCATGCATCAAAGTCAAGTTTCCAATCATATGCATATATATTTAATAGGTTGCGTGCTAGATAAGCTATGATATACCATTACACTCGTAAGTGGAAACTAAAATAACCTTACTACCAAAGCCATGTTATGTACTTGTACATAATGTATGTGTCATTCGTGTAAAGTAGACAAGTTGCTTATGTTTAGGTTGTGCCAAGGACCGGTCATGTATGTGTCCCTTCTATTAATTATTACTTTTATATATTCTGTAGGTCTATAATTATTTTAACTCGTACGAGAAGTATATAGTATAAAAAAAAATTCGAAATGAAATGATTAGAGATGATACAACCAATGGAGATATTCTCGGAGGTGAGGGTTGCTTTGGACTTGGCACCATCTGGATCCACCATAACCTCTCATTTAAACCCCATCAACACTAACCGAATAAGAAGATAATGATGATGAAAGATCCAAAGCGATCATTTTTAAAAAATATCCTAACAGATGACCAATATATAATTAAATGCTTACAATTTTCAACATATATTATTACATGATTGGTTAAAAAGGTTCCAAAAGACGAACCAAAGTGTAGAAGTTTCTGAGGTCATCTCCTCCAATCTCCGACCGTTGGTTTATTTAGAACATCAGAAGTCCTTAGATCCATTCCATAGTAACCTGTCTTTTGGCCATAAGTAACTCTAAGAGAGATCAATCTCATGAAAGGATCAACAACATCACCCACAACTCTTGCAAGCACAAGAGGATCTCTCGGACTTAATGACATGATCTTTGATCTCTCAAGTCTCAACAAAATGTTTTTCTCTTTGTTTTTTGTTTCTACGTTACAATTAACCCTACATTTCTATTTCTATATTTATAATGTAGTGGCATTAACTGACTCGACTCGCTGAAGTGAAACCATTACCACTGTCTTATTCGTGTCTGGTCATCTTCAAGAATCTAAAACTAGTTCGACGTACGTACATCACTTATTGAGTTATTATCGTCTTCTTATTCATTTTTTTTCTGCTGGTTGTAATGTTGTATTCCCAATCTACCACTCATTACTTAGAAACTACAATATTCCAAATTATATATCTCACTCTCACCCATTGAACACTCGCTAGCCAATACTATTTGGCTTGTTTAATTTTGGTTAAAATATCTGCCATGACCGATTGTTGAGCATTTGAAACGGACTACTTCTAGTTGCGTTACTGAAGATTACACGTTGTGCAATGGAAGCTATGGTAACGCAAAGTTCTCATTTAGTTTCGGAATGTCCAAGAAACTAAGTTTTTTATTCCACTGAAAAATTGCAAGTTCTGACCATAACAAGGTAAAAGAAGAAAACTAATGATTCGTTGATTTTTTTTTTAGATTTGTTGAGATGAATAGATAGGTTTACCAAGAAAAGGAACAAAGAAAATAAAATTTCAATTTCATTAATTAATTAAAATATAATAAAATTTTAGATATAATAAGAGCCTATTTATAGGAAAATTAAATATCACTAAAAATATGAAATATATTAAAATAATACTAAAATATTAAGATAACTATTATTAATAAATATGATATTCATCTAGATATACATAAAATAATAAAAATATTTGGAATATCTCAGATATCTAGCTCCTGCAACACTGGAGCCATACTGTTGTTAAAGTTATAAGTCTAAACAAAAATTATGGTCTTATCATTAATGAGAGATATATAGAGAGTAAAGTGGAATCAATAAAGCTAAATTATATAAACAAAATTAGTGCCCCAATGCCTAAGCTTATTTTGCTTGACTTCATGGCCGGTCCTAGAGGACATATACTATGACGGAGTGGCCAACTTTGTCAAATCTAATCAAAGAAAATGAGTTTACTAATAGTTTCTTCTCATTAAACCTCTGATCTCATTCTCACGTCTTCCTTTCTCTATTTGCATAAACATTATTAAAATATTACTCTTACATCAGTTAAGACTATAAGAACTTAATTGCTACATATATCGCTTAGAAATGTCATCGTTGTTCTAAAAATAAAAGTTTAGGTTTGCACAGAAGATAACTATAGTTCCCTGGATCGGTTTACTGGTTTCACGCAAGGGTTTAGAATGTTTAGTGGTCTCTTTCACGTTCATAAGGTTCAACATAATTATACGAATTGGTCAAAGATAAACCGGTATTGAAAACGTTTCAAATCATTTGATTGTTTATCGAATATAATGAAGGCAAAGATTAACCAAAGATCTTAATGTATCCTTCATCAACACTGAACCCCAAAATTGATTATTTTTTTGTTTTGAAGTGATTCTTTTTTTTTTTGCAACATTTAGTTATGATATTCTTGATCTCTGATTTTTCAGTTTATTGGTTTGCTATTTTTTTTTTTGGTGTACGTTTGTTCTGCTTCAGCCTTCAGTATGTAATAAAACAACTTTTAAAAAAAAATCAACTTGAGTGTCTGGGGCAAACAAAAGGTCGTTTACACATACTATATTCTTGTGATGTCACACATTCTTTATTTCTGATGTATTAGCTTTAAATATCATGTGGTACACCATTTAGATATCATGCAGATGTTCTCCTTTTTTGCCTTTTGGATTTATGATTCATTTCTTTTAAAGTTTCAGTTTCTCCTAAAGTATAAATTGATGAAAAGTCTGACCCTATAAGCCTATAAAGCCTTAGATTTTTTTGGTATGTACGAATCTCTTGATTAATAATAAATATAGATATAGCTTTTTATCGCTTGGACACTTACTTATCGCTTTCAACGAATATAAAATGCTAAGATTGTTAGGGCATTTGTAAATTAAACAAGCCCACTTGGAAATTGTGTCTCTCATATTTAATGATCTCAATCAAATATGCATGGTATGTTCCTGTCATTAACACATGGAACACTGGTAAACTGTGTAGATTGGGTTGGTTTAAGAATGTGGCTTAGTGTCTTTTATGCAAAATGCATAGTTTAAATACTAATTAAATTAAACTCTTAAATCGAAACCACTATCTAATTTTTTTCTGTTAGAAAATTGTATTTTGCTATTTTCCCATTAGTTGTATCTTCCCCATTAGTAGAAGTATACGAGGACATCTTTATAAACTAAAAAGTTTATTCCAATGCCCTCTTTTCTAAAATTAAGTATAAAGAGACGGTCCACAAAAAATAAAGCCAACGAATACAAAGTAATGTTGCTATAGATTACTTTGCATACATTCATTTAGAATGACATATAATGTCGCATCAAAGAGTATCATACAAGTAAGAAACACTTGCCTATTTCTTCCTCCCTCACAATATTACATATAAAGTATATTCTTTAGTTTATGTAGATGTCACCAAGCCCACCATCTTTTCACTCGTGTCACTGAATCTTTGTTATTACAATAGAGCATTAATGCTTGAATATCTAATTGTAGCGTACAATACACGAAGAGATTAATTAGTTAGAGAAAGGATGGTCTAAGCCCTTCGTCCTCCACGACCATGATGATAACGGCCATGGTCCACGGAGCGTGTTCACGAACCGTTTCCGCCACTCGGGTGCATATAAACATCTCATTGCCTGAAAAACAATCAATGAACACATTAAGCTAAAACTTTGAATGGTCATAAGACGGACATATCAAGCATAATAGGCTGATCTAAGTTGGAGTAGACACACGGAACAGACAAAATTAACCAACGTTTAGTCGTTTACTTTTAGTTTTGTTTACATCTTTTAAAAACTTTTTTTTGGTCCACTTCAACTCTAATTAAAACCTATTTTTTTTTTCTTCATCCATATTTGCATGTATGAATTTCATCTATCTATGTACGTGGCGAATATATATAAAGCCAATTAAACTCACCATTGTGGCAGATATATCAATTATCAGTCACCAATATCATGAGAATTATACATTTATATTTATTATATGGGTTAGCCGCATAATTAGTTAAAGGAAATGCTACTTAGAAGAAATCATCCATCAAAGTCTTTGATAATTTCTAGTCATGCATATATATAGAGGTGAAAGTAACAAAGGACATGATGTTGCATGATAGCTATGTATAATTATAACATGACAGTTTTCAAGATAAAACTAAATCTGACACAAGTCTCTAAGTCAAGTCCTGCACCTGTATAATCTCTGTGTGTAGCTCATTGCAAATTACAATTTATTGAATGTTGTACAGATAAAGTGACAAGTTATTCTCCTAAGTGTCTGATTTTGATTCTATACGTTCCCTTCTATTATAAGTAAATAAATCATCTGTTCCAAATTGTAGGTAATTTAAGTTAAAAGCACCAATATTAAGAAAATGATTACTTGTTAAAAAGTATAATTAAATATAATTTCAACCAATTATAAAAAGTTTAAATAATTTAATTGGCCGCACAATATTCAATAAATATAAAATGCATTGAAATGTTTAAACTACTTATACTATGAAACAAAACTTTTTTTTCTAAAATTACTTAAAGTTATATTATGTCACATGAGAAATGAGTGTCCTAAATTTCGAGTACTACTATAATCATATCTAAGATGAGTAGTATATAAGTTATATCCAAACAACAAGTGTTAGTATATACTTATTAAGTAATTTTAGTGAAATGATTGGGAGACATCTTACAAACCAATTTGGAGTTATCTCGAAGGTAAGAGTTGCTTAGACTCGGCACAGCTGGATCCAGTAATCCACCATAACCATCACTAAACGGCCCATTAATAAGCCCTGGATCCAGTAATCACCATAACCATCACTAAACAGCCCATTAATAAGCCTAATACTAACCAAATGAAACAGGCCTAAACTACCACCAAATTGCCTCCACTTGGAAGCACACGTTACTGATGAGCTTGGGCGAACGAGAAAGCTGTTATGGATAAACACCCACCCTAATGGCATATGAGTCTATTTTTTTTTACCCAATAAAAAAACAAATATTATTTTATTAAACAAAAAAATTCGGTGCATTTTTAGTAAAAAATAATATATTAATCTTTTTCCAATAAAGAGGCACCAAACAAGAATTTGAATACTGTATTTGCCCATATTATTCTTGTAAATTATTGTTGATAAAATAATAACAAACGAGTCTTTCTTGTTTATAGTCTTTATACACTTTTAATAAAAAAATAATAGTCTATGAATACTTTTTCGATGATAACCAGACAAGTAGGTGAGTCAGCCCATTAAGACAAGGCTGACCAAACTCAAAAAAACCACAACCAATGACAACGCAGAGAACTCGACTTCTCTACCAAATTCCCATTTTACCCTTCTAACCCTTTCCCCCAAAAAAAATAACAATAACGATTCCGTCCTCCGCCGCCGAGACACACCACCATGGAGTCGTCGCCAATCAACCGTCTCTCACCGGACTCACTCCACCAGATCTTCTCATATCTCCCTCTCCGTCAGATCATGATCTGCAGATCCGTCTGTAAGTTCTTTAACCAGCTCTGACCTCACAGTCCTTCACCGAGATCATCTCCACTCGTCCTCCTCTAAACCTCCTCGCTCTCCGTCCTCCGCACCACCACCGGCCACGTGTCGAACACGCATCCCTACATCCATGTGTACGATCCGGACGAGAATCAATGGTTCAGATTCAATCTTGATTTCCTCCCTTTCCGATCTCCGCAGCCTGTTGCTTCCTCGAGCGGGTTGATCTACCTCTGGGGTGACTCAGTTAACTCGGCTGACTCGAGCAAGTCACTCGTCGCGTGTAACCCGTTGACTCGGCAGTTCAAGGTGTTGCCTCAGCTCGGCTCGGCTTGGTCACGTCACGGCTCTTTCTTGTTGATTCAGCGAACAGAGTCATGGTCCTCACGGAGCTAGCTGCTCTGTATTTCTCAGGTACGGTGGTTAGGTTTAGGCCCGTGTTTCATAAAATCGTTAAGACAGTAATTAAGAACTCTATAGAGGATTAGTGGCTTGTTTAGGTTCCGTCTGTAACGAAAAATTGTTTTCGGTTAAAATTTAGAGTTCTAATGAATCATTTTATTTTATTTTCAAAGTAGAGCAATTCTGGAATTAGATTCTAGTAAAAAGGTTGATAAAAAAATTAATCTATTTTTTAATCTATATAGTATTTGAGCATTTACTCCAAACTTTAATTGACCTTAAAAAATAGAACGATTAAAAATGTACTGGAGTAAACCTATTTTTTACTTGCCGACAAAAAAAAAAAAAAACCTATTTTTTACTTTTATTATAGTTAAAAAATATTAAAGCATTTTGAAGGAAAAATGTTAAATGTCCAGGACGGGTGGTAGCTAACCAGTGGCTCAAGTTCTCATCAAACTTACCGTCGAAACCTAGAAGCCCAGTGTTAATGTCATGTTCTGTTTTCGCCTTGTGCGACGTGGGTCACCATGGAGAAGCCAGTGGAAGCTCTTCTCGTGCAAGTTAACGAACCTGACAGTAACTCACACGAATTGGAGTTGCTTGGAGAGACAACGAGTGGGGAGATATCTTTGACATCATAAAACGACGCGTTTACTGCGAGGGGAAGGTGATTCAAAGCTGTTGATGATTGGTGGGTTAAAGTCAACGTTCTCGTTGAACCCGGCTTGTTCGACGATTCTGATACTTAGGCTAGATTTAGAGAGCTTGGAGTGGGAGGAGCGGGAGGATGCCTGTTGAGATGTATAGAGGGTTTCAAGAATCGAGTAAGTTTAAGGTTTTGGAGGTGGTGATAGGGTTTACTTCTCTGCTAAGAGGATGGGGAAGCTTGCAATGTGGGCATCCCTTTTGGGCAGGGTGGAGATGGGTTGATGGTGTCTCTGGTTATGGAGATGGGTTGTGTCGTGGCTTTGTGTTTGAAGCTAAGCTTACATTGATGCAATGAAGAAGAATAAAAAAATGTGATGTTTATGTTTTTTTTTTTCATTTGTTTGTTGTGTTTTCTTAAGCCTGTTTTTTTTTTAATCTCTTGTCATTGTGGTTTTGTGTTGCTCTTGAATCCAAGACTGTGCTTATTACATGAGTTATGTCTCCTCTATGTCTTTCAATATAGTATCTGACCAAATTCACAACTGAAAACAGGATGGACTTATTGAATTTGTGGAAAGTAATCTGTTTTCTTCGTTTTGTTTTATGTGCTTTAAATATTAAATAGGAAACTTGGATTAATGGGTTCCTACAATACATGAAAAATAGAAAAGTTGGTATTGATTCCTATAAAGAAGGGAAGAATGCTAAATTCTATTTTTATTTACAAAACAAACGATTGACTTGTTCAATATCTTCATGCTAATTGTAGTCATTTCTTTGGTTTTATTGCATAAAGCAAAAAATGTATCTTGAAAGTGATTGGGTTTAACACAAATGTATTTGACAACAACTTAAACTCTAAGGACATGTTTATTGCATGTCTCTTAGTATGAGTAGCTTTGTAAGAGACGTTTCTTAACTTTTAATTAAGAAAACTTAAGAACCGTCTCTTAAATAAAAGATCGTCTCTTAACAAAAAAATGCTAAAAAAAAAAAAAAAAGTGAAATTATAAGTTAAGAGATCCGGATAAACATATCTTAATATCATGGAAGCAAAAGACTCAGAGCTACCTATAGCTGGGGCTTGGATGCTGTACGGAAGCACGTGTTTCCAGCCAAATATTTATTAATTTATTCATCCCTTTCCAAAAAATTCTATGGTATTAAGATATATAGACAATAAGGAAATGGAAATATGAATAACAAATATTTAAAATAGTTTATTTAAAACATATCAAAACCAACTATAGTTTGGTATAATATGTTTGATACATTGTTAATTTTATTTGGCACAATTCCAAAGACGCATACAGTATTTAAAAATTCTATGAGCCGCTCCGATCAGGTTAGGATCATTGTTCGATATAAAAAGATGACGTAAACAAACATCAGAGTTATCGATGCTATACACCCTCTTACAACAGTTGTCTCCGTCCCATGGTGGTGCGTCCCATGGTTGCTTGTTCAAAGGGTTAAATATGCAACTTGCAAACATGCCTTTGCATTGGTTTGGAATCTCCACCCTCGCTTCAGCGATTTTAATCAGAGCTGGAAATGATGATGACAAGAGAATGATCAAGGCAATGGGAGTGATCTTCATTATAGGAGCTTGTTAAAATTTTCCAATAAAAAAATGTTATATGTATGTGGGGGTGAATAAGGTTATGTTTTCTTCGTTTTGTTTTGTGTCCTTTATATAAGAAACTGCAAAGTATAATTAGTGGTTCCTAAAATACATGAAAAATTGAATAGTGGAAATCGCTTCCTACAAAGAAGGGAAGGATGCTAATTATGTGTTTTTTTTTTAATATAATCTTGACTTGACTTGTTCAATATCTTCATTATTTTTTTTATAGGGGATGTAGTTGGAAAGTGAATTTAAAGTTATCGTTTTAGATTTTATAATCTGGTATTATTCAATAATATTAAACCTAATGTTATTGTTTTGTTGTATTTAAAATATTTTTAGTAAAAGATTTTGAAGTCTAGTGATATTAGTTATTGTATCTGCAACTTCTGCATTAAGGGAATTAGAAATTGATTGTTATTCAATTCATGAATATTTGAAAAAAAACATTTACCTTTTTTGCCTAAACCTACAGGATAATGAATGGAAAACTAAAAAAAAAATTAAGGTCCTACCGGGAGTCGAACCCAGGTCGCTGGATTCAAAGTCCAGAGTGCTAACCACTACACCATAGAACCTTGTTATCTCACAACTTATTGTATTGTTATTTAGCCAACAAACATATATACCACGAATTGGGATGGACTTGCCACCAAATACGAATCAATCATCTGCTTCGTGTTATTGTCTTGGTACAAAACAGAGTCTGATAGAATGATTCCTTTTACCATTTCTGATGTTCCTAAATATTTGGTCGTCGTCAAACACAAACTGGCTTTCCCAATCCAAAAGAATCCTTACATTAGCATCACCACCTTGGGGACACTTTGAACCTCAGCACTTGGAGGAACACTGGATTTATCGTAGGATCTTTACCATCTAAACGTGGTATGACAAAGAAACACGCTATTGTAGCAATAGTATGTGCACCTGTAAACTTTGATTAACAAGGGATGTCTATATTATATCAAATTGTCGAGATTAATTAGGATATAATTTGTTACCAGCATTAAAAAGTACAAGATCTAAATCTGAAGACCCTTTCTCTCTGAATTTGATTTCAAAATGTTTATGGAATATTCAACATCTGGCAAGTTTGCAGCCTTACTCTTTTCTCCCGGACCCGAATAACATACCTAGTCGCTATTCTTCTATAAAGTGTCTCGTTAACGCTTAAAAACATGATTTTTCGCACAAAACATACCTCAACAAAGCAGTCATGGGAAGTGTGTTTTTATATCACAAGATTAAGAAGTCTTTAACTAGAAACATTAATTTAGGTGATTGCATGTTTTCCTTCGAATTGGCTCATCATTTTTTTCAGTTATCATTAATACATCCTTTAGAACATTTAACCCGTTTAATAACAAAGCCAAACGTCATTTCGCTGAGTCTAACCGCCGTTTATCTGCGTTTGGGTCTAATAACACAAAACTTAAATTAGTGTTAACAAACAGGAAATCCCCAATACTTCAGGGCCCGTTTTGCAAAACAAAAGAAAAAAACTCATTTTCTTCGTCTCGAAAACTTGATTCGCTAGATTAAAGGGAAACGAGTCCGATCAGTCGCCGTTAGATCCGATCGACCGAGCGGTGGAGCAATGGTGCTGGTAACATCTGTACGCGATTACATCAACCGGATGCTTCAAGATATCTCCGGCATGAAGGTTCTCATACTGGACTCCGAAACGGTAAAACCACTACTCCGATTCGATAATCTAAGAGGCTTGATTTACACAAAATGCTTTTGGAATCGTAGGTTAGCAATGTAAGCATCGTGTATTCACAATCAGAGCTGCTTCAGAAAGAAGTTTTCCTTGTGGAGATGATAGATTCGATCTCGGCTTCGAATGAATCGATGTCGCATCTGAAAGCTGTTTATTTCGTACGTCCGACGTCGGAGAATGTTCAGAAGCTACGGTACCAGCTCGCGAATCCTCGATTTGGAGAATACCATTTGTGTATGACTGACTACTACTACTACTATTGTGTTTTTCATCTTTTTGTGTTTTTTTTTTTGTGATCATTGTTCAGTGATGTGTTATGAATCTTTCAGTTTTCTCCAACCTGTTGAAGGATACTCAGATTCATATTCTGGCTGATTCTGATGAGCAAGAGGTTGTACAACAAGTTCAGGTGATTTTTTTTTTAGAATCCTGCTTTGGTTTGCTTGTTCCTCCGTGATGTTTTGAATGGGAGACTGATGGTAAAAGAATGTTTCGTAGCGTGTTATTGGATCAGTTTAAGCACAATGTCTCTAAAAAAGGTTGCTTGGTTTTTTATTTTTTAAAAAGATGCCATAGTTGTTGTGGAGTTTAGTAGTGTTTTCCTTCCTGCTTGTCTCAAGTTTTCTGATTTTCAAACTTGTGTTGCTTAGTAAACTCGACGTAGTTGTGAAGAATTTAACATTGTCCTTTTTCGAGCAAGAGGCTGTACAATTAGTTCAGGTTACTTTGGCTTGCTTCTTCCTCCATGATGTTTTAAATAGGAGCTGATGCTCAAAAAATGTTTCAAAGCATATTATTGGAGCAATATACGCACACTCTATCTAAAAAGTTGCTTAATTTGTGATAAAAATGTTATTGTTGTGGAGCTTAGTGTTTCCTTCCCTGCTTTTCTCAAGTTTTCTGATTTACAACCTGTATTGCTTTGTAAACTCGGCGTACTGGCTTGTTTAATGTAGTCCTTTTGGTTTATATGTTGCAGGAGTTTTATGCAGACTTTGTTGCTGGTGACCCATATCATTTCACATTGAATATGGCATCAAACCACCTATATATGCTCCCAGCAGTTGTCGATCCCTCTGGTTTGCAACGCTACTCCGACCGGGTTGTTGATGGAATTGCGGCAGTATTTCTGGCGTTGAAACGTAGACCTGTCATCAGATACCAGAGGACCTCTGACACTGCAAAAAGGATTGCACAGGAAACTGCTGTAAGTGAAATTGTGGGACTAGCTCACCATATGTTATTTCTTCATCTCCAGCTTGCTTAGTGTGAAAATTCCGTGTCTCCTGTATCAATTTGGAAAACACTTTTTATGTTTCAGAAATTGATGTATCAGCAAGAAAGCGGTCTTTTTGACTTCAGACGCACTGAAAGCTCTCCGTTGCTGCTTGTAATTGACAGAAGAGATGACCCAGTTACCCCATTGCTGAATCAGTGGACATATCAGGTTAACTTGATTAAGAATGTTATTATTGTGCTACTCTCTGGACTCTGGTATATAAGATGTCCCTACGGACATCGTATTTTTCCGTAAGAAATAAGACATGCTTATTAACGAAATCTTTCTGTAGGCAATGGTGCACGAACTCATAGGACTTCAAGATAATAAGGTGGACTTGAGAGCCATTGGAAGTCTTCCAAAAGATCAGCAAGTTGTGAGTTCTCTCCAGTGCCGTATTTTATTAGTTGAAAACTTAACAGCTAGCTAATAAGTCTCCTTTCCTGGCAGGAGGTGGTTTTATCATCAGAACAAGATGCATTCTTCAAATCTAACATGTACGAAAATTTTGGGGATATTGGAATGAACATCAAGCGAATGGTAGACGATTTTCAACAGGTGGCTAAGAGTAACCAAAAGATCCAGACAGTAGGTACAAATATCGCTAGTCTTAAACTTTATCCTGCAAAGGCGTCCAGCTTTTGGTGCTAGTGACACTCATAATCTGTGAGTGCGTTCGTTTTACAGAGGACATGGCCAGATTTGTTGACAACTACCCTGAGTACAAAAAGATGCAGGGCAACGTCTCGAAACATGTGACCCTGGTTACTGAAATGAGCAAGCTAGTTGAAGCAAGGAAACTGATGCTGGTTTCACAAACAGAGCAGGACTTAGCTTGCAATGGTGGCCAAGGAGCTGCATATGAGGTAATGAATTTTCCATTTTCTCTTTCCCATGCAAAAATTACATGTTGCATCCATCGAAAATAATTATACGGAGAAATACTTTGTCAGTCGGGACATGCAGAAGGTCTCACTGAATATTTTAGCATTCAGTACCTGTCACATCTCGCACTGAATTCCCGTACAAATGTATCTAGTGAGATGCAGAATCTTAATAAATAAAAGATCATTGTAGCTGGTTATGTAAAGTTGTGCAAGACTCTGTTGTAAGCACGAACCTTTGACTCTCATTTCATGATTATTTGCAGGCAGTTACGGATCTCTTAAACAATGAAAGTGTGTCTGACATCGACCGGCTACGTTTGGTGATGTTGTATGCTCTGCGCTATGAGAAAGAGAATCCCGTTCAGTTGATGCAACTGTTCAACAAATTGGCTTCACGGTCTCCCAAGTACAAACAAGGGGTACATTCAAACTTAACACCTTTCAGTTTTGAATTGCATCTCTTTCTTGCACCTTTGAATAGATTCTTCCGCATCATCTTTAAAAGTTGATAATGATTAGTGGTTCTTGTACTGGTTCACATGTTCTTTTCGAGTTTCGTCCACCGTCGTTCTAACTTATATTTGTGAATAACATGCAAAAGACCTTTCAATGTATACTTGGGCTGCATTTTTCATATCATAACTTTCTGAATGTCTCACAACTGCAGCTTGTTCAATTCCTCTTGAAACAAGCCGGAGTAGACAAGCGAACTGGTGATCTTTTTGGGAATAGAGATCTTCTGAATATAGCACGTAACATGGCTCGTGGACTTAAGGTCTGTATCTGAGATTATACCCCTCCGTGAACACATTGTATAGTTGCTGATTTGTTGGGAAAAAAATAATACAGGGGGTTGAGAATGTGTACACTCAACATCAGCCACTTTTGTTTCAAACAATGGAGAGCATAACCAGAGGGAGATTACGAGATGTGGATTACCCCTTTGTTGGAGATCATTTTCAACAGGGACGGTATGTGTGTCATATGAATACTCTTTCATTTAGTTCTTTAAACTAGTTTTGTTACAAGAACTGCATAATTTGTGGTTATCGCAGACCACAAGAGGTGGTGATATTCATGGTTGGTGGAACAACGTACGAGGAATCACGCTGCGTTGCTCTACAAAACTCGACCAACTCGGGGATTCGGTTTATTCTCGGCGGCACCGCAGTGCTTAATTCCAAGAGGTAAGTGAGAGTTTAATACAGGTTCTGTCTGTGACGAATGTTCATTATCCAAGACTGTATCAGTAAGAATGTTTGATGTGTCAGGTTTCTCATGGACTTGGAAGAAGCACAAAGGATATCAAAATCAGGTAGCCATATGGTTTGAAGAGGGATATAACCAAAGAGAATGTGCATTAGTCTATATATATAAGATTCTTCCTTATGATAATATTGAGTACAGAATAACTAAACATTAAGATGTTGAAAGGTTGCATTTAACAAGTTCGCTTTAACGTGATGCTGAATCAAAAGCAAAACTGTTTCTAGAGATCATAATAACAAGACAAACGGCAACTTATATTGAATCTATGATCAGTTACTAAGTAGTTTTGAGACTTTTAAGGATCACCACGTTCGAAATTGATCTTGGTTCGACCAGAACCACCATAGGCATCCCTTGAAGAGCTGCCGCCACCGCCACTTGCTCCCATTGTTCCACCAGACCCGATTTTATCCAAAGCCTTATTACCTCTCTTCACATCAGACACAAATAGGTCCAGACCAAAAGGATCTTGTTCCTCCAGTTCTTTTTCTTCCCCGAAACCTCTCGGAAGAAGCACCGGTGAAACCTTTGTCTGGTTTGAACCTCTCAGTGTTCTTGAGCTCATCGAGCCGCTCGTCTGCGTTTCCATACATTTCCTCATCCCTATCCTTCTTTGGCTTGTAGAGCGTCGAAAGAGTAGGTTGTGCAGTGAGCAAGCCTTTATCATATACGTTGTACTGGTCGTCATTGGCGAAACCTGAATCCATTCCCTTCTCTTGGTTGAAGAGTCTTTGGTCATACACAACCTCCCCATCAGTAGAGTCCATTCCAAGAGCGACTCCCTCGCTGATATCACGGTCTCTGTCTCTACTGATCTTGTATCATATATGTATATATATTGTATTATAATTTATATTATAAAACTTTAAACAAGAATATTTTCTATATTTTTTTTGAAAAGGTAATAGTATAATTTTATAAATATAGTTTTTATATTTATTATAATAAAATAATTTTAATATTTTATATTATATAATATTTAAATATTGTTAAATTATTATTTAACCACTATTGTAATTGACAGTTAATCAGTCATAAGTATGGCTAGTCTTAAACTTTGCTCCTGCAAAGACGATTACTTTTTGGTGCTAGTGACAATCATAATCTGTGAATGGGTTGGTTTTACCGAAGATATAGCCAAATTTGTTGAACACTACCCTGAGTACAAAAAGATGCAGGGCAACGTCTCAAAGCATGTGACCCTGGTTACTAAAATGATCAAGCTAGTTGCCAAGCCAATTAATAACACTTAATCACGGGTTTCTATTTTAAAACCAGTTTCTAACCCAAAATCACGGGTTTCTATTTTAACAGTTATATTAGTCGTGCAAATCTTTTAATAATACTTAAAACCGCGATAATCTGTATCCGTAAACGCTTGCAACTGCAACCGATGCGGTTACACCAGTCAGACTTTTAATGATTTAAAAAAAGTAAAATCAATTTAAAAGAATATATATATATTTTTAATAATTCTGTGTATTTTGGTCCCTACTTAAACGGATCTAGACTAATGGCGAGTGTTCAACGCCATGCAAATACCGGTCGGAACTCAAGGTTTTTACAAGATCGACACCGATCGTACTAAAGACAGAAACGTCTGAGGTCGAACTTCTCACAATGTTACTACTTCTCTGGTAGGTAATCGTACTCTTGCCGATTATCGTTACAATGTCCGTAAGGCCACCGGATTAGTCGAGCTGGTCGACGACCGCTTTGAGGTTTTTTTGCGCCGCCGCGTATATCACCAGAATCGAGTTCCCGAAGAGCCTCAGATCCTCATCATTTCAATCCAACAGTTTATTAATTTACCTTATTCGAAAATGGTTTTACAATCGGGTGAGTTTTGCTCATATCCGGCCGTTAATTTCCATAAATCCTGATCGTTCGAGTGATGAAAATACTCGCTTGCTATTGGTTGTTTACTAATCACTCGAATCACTACCCACTTATAAATACAGAGCTTTTTCTTTTCTACGTATCTCAAAAAAGTAATTCTTTCTCTGTATTTAAAATCTAAATTTCAAACTCATTCTCATAATGGCAGGTAACAATGGAGGTGGATTTCCCATGCCCTTGAATCTCAGTATGAAAGTATAAATATATTTTCCCTTTTCAATCTCAATTTCTGTTATATTCGAGTTCAATTATCTGTGATTTAACCTTGTTTTCTCTTTGCAAACCAGAGCCAAATTTATTTAGTCGAGCAAACTTTGTGCAACTACTATGAACTACAAGAAATAAGTTTTTATTTAATTTTTTAGAAAACAATTATGATAATGATGAAATAGTGATAATTGGAATACCATAAATGTCCGACTTAAGAAATCTCAGGTACTAATGAACATGCACTTGGATTGTGGAGAGTATATATAGAAACTCAAAACCAATGCATATGTGTTTATATATAGAGATAAGAAAAGCAAAGAAGTTGGAAAAACTAAATAATAAAAAACTGATATATGTTTAAAGCCAATCTGACAAATAATAGGAAAATGGAACTTAGTTATTAACTAAGTTATTAGTGATAAACAAAAACAATAGATTAGATTGACTATCAATACTATTAAAACATGATCAATTTTTATCTACTTGTAAGTAGTCTAGGTTGGACCATATTTAGTTTCCTATTTATTCTCCTACAACTAACATAATTATTATTAAATATATACTATATTTAACTAATTATTTTAATATTTTCAAAACATGATATCTAAAAAGATATTCTGAAGTATCTTTTTCTAAGATTAGATTTTCATAATATCTCTTAAGATCTTTTATTTAAAATGTAAATATAATTATTTTTTTTAAATTCTTGTGTTGTCAACTGAAGATTAAAACCTGTCTCTAGAATTTTATTAACTATTTTATAAATTATAAAATAACAAAATAAAATATATTCATGAACTTTACAACATACTTCAACTTATTAAACAATATTAAAATACAATATATAAATAAATATATAATTTCATAATTTAATATACATATTAAATTAAAATATTAAAAATAATTTAATACTTTTTTTGTCATCTAAGTAAAGAGCTCACTCAAATAATATCACATCCGATCATAATCAGAAGAATGCGATGAACCCAACCGATAATTTAATATATTTATCAAGTATGAGACATGTATAATAATGCTATAATAATAAAATAAAATTTTATGAATATAAAAAATCAAAATTTTTTACTATGTTTCAAAATATAAGTAAAATTGCTACGAGTCAGATTATATAAATGTATTTTCATAAAATTATATTCATGTAATTTTAAATTTTTATTATACATAATTTAAAACAAATATTTTTATAAAAAGATCTATATAAGATTTCTAATTTTCAGTAAATAATGTTTGAATAAAAATCATCTAACGCTTTAAAATGCGGATCAAAATATAATAATAAACATTATTATTAGATATATAATAAAAATGTATAACAAAAGGAAAATTAATAAATATTAATATGTCTAAAACAAATGATTAAATTAAATTAAAAATTTAAAATAAACCAAAAACAAAACATCAAAAACTTAGTTTGAGAATAAAAAGTAAACTAAATAAATAAGAAAATACATTTATTTCAACTTATATCAGTAAATTATAATAAACATATATGAATCGTTGATGTTAAATATATTTCTAATTTAGTATGCATCTTTTCAAATATTGATCCATTACGCTTACAACCAAATGATAAGTTACTTTGACTAAAAATTTGTATGACTAACTTTTGTAAAATCAGAGCATAATATTCATAATATATCCACTATTCATCTAAACATTCATAAATTAGAATACTTTAAATATGAAAATTTAAGTCAAATTTTATTAAATAGTAGGCCACCCATAGGTTCAATCAGTAGCCAGATCCCAAGTTTTAACATACTTTGCGGATTTTATAAAAAAAATTAAATAAAGAGTTAAAAAAACTGATTCCATATAGAGTCATCAGTTAGTCAGTTTAACCGCGGGTCCGGGTCGTGATCCGAAACACTGAATTCAACGCTTCATGTATAACATTTAAATGTAGATACAAAATTAAAAATGCAAATTAATTTTAGATAATTTGGTTTGTGTCGAAAGTAATCCCGCGCTTTGAAAGCGCGGGTCAAAATCTAGTCTATTCTATTAAAACAGAATCATGATCAATTGATAAATGTTGTGTCCAACTATTTTTTTCTTAGATCTACTATTTTATATTAATAAAAATAAAACAATTTGTATATAAAAGCAAAACAACTTTTATAACTACTTTTTAATTAAACATATTGGATAACTTCCACAAATATAGGGATCTACCTCTCTCATATTAACCGACAATTATATATTAATAATTAATCATATTTTAATTTTAACCAAACAAACACAAATGCATATGAATATCTATATTACTATATTATACATATAACCGCCATATTCAAAGGGCGGGTCAAAATTAGTATTATTCATCCCTTTCTTTCCTTTTGCGTTGTTGTTGGTTGAGTTGCAACAAACTTGGGAGATAAGAAGATGAAGAGACAAATGGGGGACGATAAGACTGAGGAACATATCCTCCTCTATCGCCAGGTTGGGGTTTCCAGAGATTATGAGCTACTCCAATAGTATCCATCGTCTCCTCCGATGATAAAAGCAGTGTGATAATGATCGTTCCTCACAAGTTCAGAACAGTACTCATACCCATCCATATCGAAAACCACAGCCACTTTCTCTTCCTCGTCGCCAATGATGAAGAAGCTTGCAAACTCCTTGGAAAACCGGACGTAACGATCACCAATTAGAGGTCTCATATCCACGTTCATGAACTTGCTCCAGGTCACATCAGACTTGTCATCATCAATCTTAGACGTAATCCAAATCTCCAAGGCCTCAATGACCTTTTCGTCTCTAACCGATGAGAGGGTCATAGCTTCTTCACACAAAGAGAGAAACGGAACAAGGCGAGGTCGTCCAAACGTCTCGGTTGTAAAATCAAAACATATGATAACATCTCGTTGACAATCATCACCCTGAGCCAGAAAATAAACGTTTCCCTTCAAAGACACAATGAGGTGACCTCCGTATTTTAATATTCAGCTGTTGAGGAGTGTGATCTCTAGAATTGTACATCTCAAACACTAAGCCGTAAAACCTCAACAACTTGTGGTTACGGTTCATGTCGTAACCAAAGAGATAAGTGTCTTGAGGGTGGAAATCACTTCTGGGACTGATGGACCTTGTTTGGCCCAAATAAGGGTTCCACGCCAAGAGCTTCGACTTGTCGTACTTGAGGACGCATAACAATAACCCCTCGCAATGAAAAACTCTACTAATATCGAATTGGTTAATTAGTAAACCTACCTGCTTTATAGATAGGTCAACATCTTCTTCTTCTGCCTTGCGGAATCTCAAATAACAAACCTTGGAATCCACCTTAATGAACCCCAAAAACTGATGATGCTGCTGCTCTTCTTTACCCACAACATAATCTCTGGTTAAACGGTCCCATAGTTTGCAAGTGGCTCGCACTTGTCCCAGAGATGTTATATGAACCTTGCTTAGTATCTTCTCCTCTACCAGTTTCGCTGGAAGGTCGCATATCATCCTCTTCATCCGCACAACCATAGAAATAAGAATCTAGGGCTCTCTTTCTTTTGCTCAAAAAAATAAAAAGAATCTAGGGCTTTCTCTCTAATAAATATATACTACGTATTTATATAGATAGCCAGTAAATTATTATGTAACTAGTGCTAAAGGCCGACAAAAAAAAGTGCTAAGGCCTCGTGCGTAAAATTAGGGTTTCCATGCCACCATCAATTACCATTCTTCATATCTTTTTTTGTCCCATTATTATAAAAATATGTGAACTGCCATTTTATGAAAACACAACAGCATCCATTATGCTAGCTATTTATATATTAGATAGTATACTTCAGTATTCAGTTATATCATCTTATTTATTCATAAATCACGGTTAAAAGATCACTTTTATTTCAACGGAAAACATTGACCTGAAATCCTGAATTGATCTTAGCTATATAGTTGTAGCAACATAACACAATTCATAATAACGGTGAGCTATATCCAGGTCTCCTTCGTCAGCAAGAGCTCCACCGGCCATGGCTTACACACCTTGGAAAACAAAAGGACCAAACTTATGAGTTGTGATCCATCTCTTTTTTGTAACTTTGACCGAATCTTGACAACTACTAGCTAACACTTTTAGTCATTATAATATAATCAAGTAAGTATCAATGGATATCCAAATCATATAAAAGCTTAGGAATCGCGAGGATAGACTTACCGACATCGGAGATTTAAGGCTTACATAGTGGAACTTGGGAGCTTCCCTAACGGGGAAGAAAGCTGAGCAAAGAGCCTCGTTAAACTAACATTTATTGTGTTTAATGGGTCTTATTATTTTGGGGGTTTTAGATTTATCTTCAATATTTATTATGCCTCGCTGTGGCTTTTCAATGGGTTGTAAGAAAAAAAGAAAAAATGAAAACAAAAAAATCTTGTATGAGATTTTAAAAATTCCTAAGAAACTAGCTTTTATACTTGGCAATCTTACTAGTAACCAAAATTAACTTATTATTACTAGTTATCAGTTTCTGATTGAATAATATTTTTAAACTATGAAAATATACTCTCTCTATTACACAAAATGTCATTTGAAAAATTTACACACACATAAAAAAATTATTTCATTTCATATTTTTTTTTGTTTTACTCTTACTTTACACACTATATATTTTACTCTCTATAATTAATACGTTAAAACAATAGGGATAAAATGAAAATTTTATTTAAAATTATAAAATTGACACTTTAAAAATAAAAATAAAACTCTAAAACAACACGAGACAGATAGACTTTCAAAACTAATAATAGTTGAATTCATATATCAGTGAAGTCTAAAGTATCTATTCTAGGCTTGGTTTCTAGCTGTCTGCATCAGCAAATGTTAAATTCATTCACACAACCAAGGGCATAGAAGTTCAGGTGACCTTCTATCTTTGTGCTTCTTCTTCTTCTTCCCTATGGAATGTATCATTGATGTTTAATGATGTAGTGTTTGAAGTGTTGCCATGAGACTTGCACCTCAGATCCTTAAGGTTGTACATTTGTAAGACAAGACTATTTGTTTTATTTTCCTTATGTAATCAATCTCAGAGAGTTTCAGAAGACAATAATAACTATAGGAGTCAGGGGCTGGATACACTCTCACTTTACTTGGGAGCGGTGCGTGCATCGAGCCAAGCAACAATGTCGTTGAGTGCTGTGAAAATATTTTCATCTGTATCACCTTCTAGAATGCAATGGTAACCATCCGGATAGAGTTTTAGAGTTTTGTCTTGGCTGATTGCTTTCTCGTGAAGGAACTTGCTCACATTAGGATCTGTAACTCTATCTGCAGCTCCATGTAGTATCAACAATGGCAGTGAGACCTTATCAACTTGCATCTCAATGTCTCTTGTCGCGCTTAGAAGCTCAACAGCAGTTTTCAGACGTGTTTGGTCATCGTAGCATATCACATCATAGTCAGACTTGATCATCCACATAGAAAAAAAAAACATCAAAGAGGTCGTCAGCTAAAATGCTTATGCAGAAACTAGTAAGATGAAAAAACTTACAAGTTTTCTTTTACTCGGGTCTCTGAAGAAGAGCTCGCTCATGTCTTTCTTTGGAAAGAGCTTTGCTTTAGGAAACAGTGTTGACATCAAGATCAACGCATTCAAGACTAGCTTAGGAGGCTTTACATCTTCTGAGATCTTACACATTGGAGCCACAAGTATAAGACCATCCCAGGCAAGAGGTTCTTTCAGATGAACTTTCAATGCAATAGCTCCTCCCATTGACTGTCCGAACAAGAACCGAGGCACATTTCTCAATTCAGGTCTCCCTACAGAATCATAATACTACCACTTAAGAAGAACACACCAAAAAACAAGATTCAAAACAGAGATTAAACTTTGGTTACCTTTCATTTTAGTGAACTGTTCAATAGCATTATCAGCTAAGTCATCAAAACTTGGGATGTGACCATGTAAACCATCAGATAGGCCAAAACCAGGATGGTCTATAGCATAAACCCCATAACCAGAACCTGCTATTTGCTTTGCTATGCCTGTATAAAAAAAAGAAGCAAACTTAGAGTTTTCCAACATACAATGTGATGCAAGAATATACATGTAACTAGGTATGGACTTTTATAACTGAACCCGAAATCCAAACCAAATATGACTAAAAATTCCTGAATCCAGGTTTTAGAGAAATATTAAAATGAGATTTAAAGACTAGGTATTTTGGATATCAGGAAATAAATAAATCTGACTTTGGCTAATTTAGAAATTTAAAATGTTTTTAGAGAGTTTGATAGAAGTTTGTTAGTTCGATATTTTCGAATATTGGTAGATAGATTGAGTAATTATATAGATTTTTCTTTGAATAATTTCATATGCATATAAATATGTTTTTTTTTTAAATTAAATTTTGGGAGATTTTGGGAAATTAAAAACTAAAATCTGATACAACCTAAAACCAAAAAGAACCGAATCGAATCGGACTAAAAAAATTAAAATAGCTAACAGAAAATCCGAAAAACCTGAACCGGAATACCACAACTAACTAACTAACCATCAAAGAGGAAAGTACAAGTGCTGCCATAGCCATGACAGAAACAAACCGCCGCTTTGATTTTAACTCCGGCTTCCGGCAACCAACACTTGCAGAAAATCTCCTCCCCTTTCGAGTTTCTCTCATACCACTAAATCATATCCACATAACAAGAAGAAGAAGAAGAAGATTCAACAACTACTTTTGATTTTTTTCTATTTTTTCACAATGTTCAAATCACAGTTTACCTCCTCTGTTCTGATCCCAACCGGAGCTTTCTGCCACACCAGATTCATCTAATTAGAAACGAGATACGTTAGCTTTCGCTATAAACTATAGAGTGTGGATCCAAACCTTGAACAAGCAGTGATCGAGCTGGAGCTGCAAATCAGCGAAAGCGTTACGGACGCGTCTTCTTGCGGGAGCTTGATCTAACTCCTCCGAGGCGATTAGATTCAGCTCGTCACTCACTCCCTCGATCGGAGATCGTTTCGCGGAAACAATCGGTGGCGAGAATCGTCGAGTGGTGGACAGAGAAGAAGTCCTCCTATGTAACGGAGAGATAGTAGACGGAATGTTAAAACGGGAAGTAAGAGCACGATCCATGGATGACGTCGGAGATTCAATTCAAGGATCTGAGATTGTTAAATCAGATGGGGGAAGAAGAAGACAAAAAGAGTAGTGTACTTTTTGTGCGGGAAAATTCGCACGTGCAACACGTGCTTTCACATGCGCGTTGACGTTGACTCTTTTTTCTTTTCTTATAGAACGCGTCGGATCCAAATTACTCATAGGACGGGCGTTCGGATATCCGTTCGGGTTCAGATCGAATGTTTTAGATTTTTGGGTATTTCGATATAGGAATATAGAATATGTTCGAGCATTTCTATAGTTTGGGTCGGATTCAAGTAGTTTAGTTCTTGTTCGGCTATTTTAGATCGGGTTCAGATATTTAAACTTTCAAAAAAGAAATTACCTTTTAAGGCTTTTATATTTAAAATTATAATTTTCACAGAACTGGATATTTATTTTTAATAGACTAAATGATTAATAGATTTGGAAATAATATTTCAAAAAAGTATATTGATTTAATGATTATTTTTAAATATTGGATGTAACTTTTATTAATACATGAATCAAAAATTTGACATACACTTTAAATGAGTATCAAATTATTTTGTCAATAATTATATGTATATTATCTAATCTATTAAAAGAGGAGTACAAATAGAAAATACTCCTTAATTCTACTTAATATTTACAAAGAATGCCATTGATATTATTCTTGCATCCAAACATCTACATATTAATTCTTAACTAAATAAAATAAAACACAACAAACACATATTTTTTTAATTTAATCACCATATAATACAACGTATCATCCAAATATAATGAATTCAAGCTTTCTGGATATTCAGGGTTAAGATATTCGACTGAGTACCACCGATATCTAAACTTGTTTTTTAAAATAACAAAAATAAAAAAACTATCTATTAAATATTTATTTAGTCTATTTAAAATTATTATTTTTAAAAAACTTAAATCATTAAAATTTAATAAAATTATTTTTTACTTATAAAAATATATAATATACATATAAAATATAATTAAATTTAAAATATTTAATATTCGGATCTGTGCCCAGATCCGAATATCCATACTTAAAATTTTACTATTTGGATTTGTACTCAAATTCGCCGAATCCGTAAAATCACTATCCATATCCCGATCCAGACCCTTGAATATCCGTTTTTCGGAGCAGATAAGAGTGGATCCCAATTCGGATAATGGATATCGAATATTAAATTCCAACTATATACAATTATATCAAACAAAATGTTTAAAATATTTGATAATAAAAATAACATCCGCGCGAGTGCACGGGTTAAAGGCTAGTATGATTTTAAAGGTTGTGGACATTAATCTAAATATTTAAATAAAGTGAAAGATGTAAATTAGAAATATAAGATTAAATATGCTTATGTTCAATTAGTTTTGGATATCCGTTCTGGTTCAGATATCTAATCTCTCTTAATTAAATATTCGTTCGAATATTTTGTTATTTCGATTCAGATTTTGAATCTGGTTGGTTTTTCGGGTTGGGTTCAGATACAGATTGTGTCTCGGGTAAAAGGCCATCCCTATTACTCCCCCTATTACTCCGTTGCGGAGGTTCAAAAGGTCTCTTCGCGGGTCAGGGACTCAGGGGTCTTCCTCCTTAAATCCGGTTTAAATGATAACCCGGTCTGGTTTAGTGTAGAAAACCAGCTACAACGAAGCCTGGGCTTTAAACAACTTTTGCTTAGAGCGCATTTAGTTATGGGCCTCTTCAATATTGGGCTTTTACAAGGAAAGTCAGTTATTCTTTTTCGATTTTCGTATAAAACCGCCACTTTTGGGGAAATTAAAACAAAAATTCGAATCGACGAATGTGAGATACACTGCACAGTTTCGACACTCAACTATAAAAACCCCTCTAAAATCCTCAGATCTCACTGCTTAGAAGAGATATGGCTTCGTTTAGGTCTTCACTAGCTTTGTTCATTCTCTTGGCGATCATCGGAGCCGGAGACGCCGGAAACGTTACTTACGACGGGCGATCGCTGATCATCGACGGCCAACATAAGATCCTTTTCTCCGGCTCAATCCATTATACTCGCAGCACTCCTCAGGTTATATTCTCTCCGTTAACGGAAGTTTAGTAACGTCGTCGGAGCTTTGACGTCGAAATAGCTCCGAGCAGTCACGTGAATTAGCACACGTTCCGCGGCAGGTTGCCAAAACGAGATATACATGATGATGAAGCCGTTAGAGATGATGAGGATATAATCGTCTTTGTGCTAATTTATCTCGACTTGCCGTTTTCAACTTGTAGAAATTGCAAAACGAAGTCCTCTTAGTTTCTGATATATTCTTAATTAACCCCAAACGTTCTGATAGAGTATAAACACTCTATGATTTGGCGGGATCTTCTTCTGCAAATTATTAATGGAAGTCGAACTTGCAGATGTGGCCGCATTTGATAGGAAAGGCAAAATCTGGAGGAATAGATGTAATCGACACGTACGTGTTCTGGAACATTCACGAGCCGCAACAAGGCAAGGTGAGTGAGTTCATTTATACATCCAGATGAATGTAGATTCAGCATATGAGTGTTAAGCGATTGATGTAACTTGCGATTCTACAGTTTGATTTCACTGGACGCCGTGATATCGTGAGGTTCATCAAGGTAATACAAGCGCATGGCTTATATGTCTGTCTTCGGATTGGACCATTCATCCAAGGTGAATGGTCATACGGGTAATCTTCTTACTCCATTAGTTAGGTTTAAGTTCGTTAAAGTTATGGTAAAAGTTCAAATCTTGTGGTTGCAGGGGTTTGCCTTTCTGGTTGCATAATGTTCCAGGGATTGTTTTTAGAACTGATAATGAGCCATTCAAGGTAATACTTAAGTGAATTTGAACGGCTTGCATGCTTCTTATATATGGTTAGTAGAGAAGATACGTTTTTTTTATTTGCAGTATCACATGAAGAGATATGCGCAAATGATTGTTAAGTTGATGAAGTCGGAAAACTTGTATGCTTCTCAAGGAGGGCCTATCATACTCTCACAGGTTTACAGTTTTTTTCATTTCATGTATGTTTCCTTTGAAGTGAGTCTTTACTACTGATATCAATATTATGTGTGAAAAACAGATTGAGAACGAATATGGAATGGTAGCTAGAGCTTTTAAGCAAGAAGGGAAATCATATGTCAAATGGGCAGCAAGATTGGCTGTGGATCTTGAGACAGGAGTGCCATGGGTCATGTGCAAGCAAGATGATGCCCCTGATCCTTTGGTTGGTTTATATGTTTGCCCTTCACTGTGCATTTTCACCTTCTAATTCGTTCTTTATGTTATCTTATCGTCTCTATGATGCATCAGATTAATGCTTGCAATGGGAGGCAATGTGGAGAAACATTTAAAGGACCTAATTCACCAAACAAACCTGCAGTATGGACCGAGAACTGGACGAGTTTGTATGTGTCCCCCACTCAAATTCACTACACTGCTGTCTACTTCGTATTCCCCAGATTAATATTGACGTTGAGCTACTCCGTTTGTATAGTTATCAAACATTTGGCGAGGAACCATTGAAAAGGTCAGCTGAGGATATAGCATTTCAGGTTGCTCTATTCATCGCTAGGAACGGAAGTTTCGTAAACTACTACATGGTAGTCTCACTCTCTGTTTCTTTATTTTGAATATAAAAGATATGCGGAAAGGAATGTTAAAATACTGATACAGTATCTTATTCTAGTATCATGGAGGAACGAACTTCGGAAGAAATGCTTCGCAATTTGTAATCACAAGTTATTACGACCAGGCTCCACTTGATGAATATGGTAATATTTCAAACCCCCAGTAGTAGACTTTGATCTGAAAGTATAACATAAAGGGTTGGTACTACAGGGTTACTTCGGCAACCAAAATGGGGACACCTTAAGGAATTACATGCTGCAGTTAAGCTGTGTGAAAAGCCTCTACTTTCTGGACTAAGTACTACAACATCTTTGGGGAAGCTACAAACTGTAAGAAAAATCCAACAGTATCTTTACCTGTTTTGATATCATGAAGAATGTTGTAGCAGTGTTGTTTATGTCTTACGTTTAACAGGCTTTTGTGTTTGGGAAGAATGCGGAGCTATGCGCTGCCTTTCTTATGAACCAAGACAAAATCCATTCCACTGTGCATTTTCTCAATTCTTCATACACTCTGTCTCCAAAATCTATTAGTGTCCTGCCAGACTGCAAGAATGTCGACTTCAACACTGCCAAGGTAAACTCATACATCAAGACTATAGTTCATTCCGCTTTCTTGTGATGCATTCATTCATATTTTCTGATGTGGATAGGTTAATGCACAATACACCACAAGAACAAGGGAACCAAGACAAAAACTGTCTTCTGCTCACATGTGGGAGGAATACACAGAAACTATCCCGAGTTTCAGTGGGACGACAATAAGATCAGATTACTTGCTTGAACACATGAACACAACACAAGATACTTCTGACTATCTTTGGCAAATATTTAGGTAAGCTCTACTTTATCTTATTAAGATTATATAGCTTTTTTAGGATAAGTAGTATATGCTAGACTGGTTGTGATTGGAGATTATACGTTAACATGTTCCTTTTGCAATACAGGTTTCAACAACCTGAACCAGCTGCATCAACTCTTACAGTCAACCACATTGGACATGTTCTACACGCATTTGTCAATGGGAAGTTTATAGGTATGCTTTATATCTCGGACTCCAACTCAAGAGTAAAATTTATTCTAATAGTAATCATCTCTGCCATTTTATTTAAATGCTTCAATATTGAGTTCATTTTAGGTTCTATGCACGGAGCTTTCAAAGCGCAGAGGTTTTTGCTAGAGAAAAATATGTCATTGATTAATGGCACAAATAGCATCGCATTACTCAGCGTAATGGTAGGATTACCGGTGAGTCCCAACATTTTCTTAAGAACTTATTGAGCATTTGCTCCAAACCTCTACTTCTCATGTATATCTTTAGCAAGTAACAAAAAACCATCTTGAGTTCATTTTTTCTGAAGTCGTTTCTCTTGGAAACACAGAATTCAGGAGCACATCTAGAAAGGAGAGTTGGTGGATCGCGTAGCGTAAAAATCTGGAATGGTAAACAATCACTGTACTTCAACAAATATGCCTGGGGATATCAGGTGAAACTTCTGAGTTTGATTCTTCATCGTAACTTTTTTCTCTTCATGTTAACTAACACTGGCTGGGTTTGTTGCGGAGGTTGGGCTGCATGGGGAGCAAGTAAATGTTTACACAGATCATGGGGCGGCCACAGTTCAGTGGAAGGAGTACACAGACTCCAAAAGCCAGCCTCTAACTTGGTACAAGGTACTAGAAAAACAAAATAGTACTCAATATATTGCTCAAACTTCAATCTCTTAAGGCATTATTATATCTTTAGGCTTCATTTGACACACCAAAGGGGAATGATCCGGTGGCCTTGAACTTGGGATCAATGGGAAAAGGGGAAGCTTGGGTGAATGGCCAGAGTATTGGTCGGTACTGGATCTCATTTCGTACCGCCAAAGGGAGCCCTTCTCAGATATGGTATGGTATTGCTGACTCGTCTATTTGAATGATCTCAATAATTTTCTGAAGCTATGTTCTCCTATGTTTAGGTACCATATACCGAGATCGTTTCTTAATCCTAATAGTAACCTACTGGTCATCTTGGAAGAAGAAGAAGAAGGGAACCCTCTTGGTATAACTATAGACACAGTGTCAGTCACTGAAGTCTGTGGTCATGTCTCCAGTTCACATCCTCCTCCTGTGGTCTCTTCGAGAAGAAGAAGCTACAACCGAACTGAACACCGACATTTAAAGTACCGGTATGACAGAAGGCCTAAGGTTCAGCTCCAGTGTCCTTATGGCAAGAAAATCTCAAAGGTGTTATTTGCAAGCTTTGGTTCTCCAAAAGGAAACTGTTGGAGGCATTTTATTGGAAGCTGTCACTCACCAAACTCTTTAGCTATTGTACAGAAGGTAAGTTACTATTCTCCTTGTGAAATTATTCCTTCTTGCTTAAATCGTAAAGACAAATAATGTTTTCTATTGAATTTGTGCAGGCTTGTCTGAAAAAGAGTAGGTGTTCTGTACCGGTATGGAGCAAAACATTTGGTGGTGATCCCTGTTCACACACTGTTAAATCCCTGCTTGTTCATGCTCAATGCTCATGAGATCCCAACTCTCTAGTATTGATTTCTCTTATCTTTCTTATCATGAACAAGTAACAAAGGTATTCATGAAGTATTACAATAGCACAATACAAGGTTTGAGCAGGAAATATTCATTTTGTCTCATGAATCTTGTGAAAATACCACCTCTTTTCGAGCCATGACAGGTTTGATCTTCATGACTCTTCTACATCTCTGGTCTATTCCTTCTCTCATTCTCTTACGCACCTCTTCATCAAGTGTATCCACCATTCCTTCCGAGCTCAGAGCATCCAACACCAACTTATATGTATACTCTCTCGGAACCAACCCGGCCTCCACCATCTCCACCACCAAATCCCGAGCCTCAGCCACTCTCCTGGTCTCAACAAGAGCGTGTATCAGCGGCGTGTACGTACTTGAACCAGGTACACCATGACCCATCTTCTCCATCATCCTCATCATCTCAATCGCACGTTCAATCTCATTGGTCACACTGTAATACCTTATGAAAGAATTATACGTCACCTGGTTGGGGACACACTCTCTCTTCTTCATATCTTCAAACAACTCCAGAGCCCGACCAATCCTGTTCGTTTTGCAGCATCCATCGATCAAACAATTGTAAGTAACCACATCAGGTGCAAACCCTCTGAACAGCATTTCACGAAACATTCTGTTAGCTTCCCACATTCTCCTCCTTATCGCCTTCCTACATCCGGTTTGCATCCCATATCTACAGTACGAGCTTATCAAAATGGTGTAAGTATACGCATCTGGCGGGTATCGAAACCCCGGTAACTGCATCTGATCCAACAGGAATCGAGCCTTTTTGAAGTTCCCTACTCTGCAAAGAGCGTTGATAATTGTATTGTAAGCGTAAACATCAGGTTTGCAGTGGTACTCTTTCATCCTGTAAAACGTAGCTAATGCCTCCTTCACAAAACCTTCTTCTCCTAGACATTTCATCAAACAGGTTATGGACGCTGTGGTCACCACACTTGCTCCGTTCTCCCGTCTCGAGACTTTCCGGAGAAAGTCCCAGAGACCTTTGAAGTCGTTTCCTTTGGCGAACAAACATGCCATGTCTCTGCAAGTGATCTCGTTATGTTCGAAACCGAAGTGTGTCTCGATCCAAAAGAAGAACTCTGTTGCTTTCTGCAAACCGATAGATACTTTCTTAGGATCTATATACGCGCCTGGACCTAGAACTAGGACTTCAAGACGGCGTCGTACTGATTCGTCACGGAGGTTTCTTTGCTTTAACGGTGACCGGTGACGACAACCCTTTTGCCTACCGATGGAACGTGGGGAGATGAAGAAGTATCTGGGGATAGAGCGGAGGATATCAGAGACGAGCTGTGGAGTCCATGGATTCGAGACTGTAGAAGAGGCGAGCGCGGTGTCAAATGGGCGGTTTTGGATCATGGCGGCGGCGAGCTGATTAATAATGCGGTTGCTTAACGGTTTGGACAGTTTCATGGTGTTCTCTGTTCTGTCCTAACTTCCAATTTCCAGTTCAAATATAAAGCCTTAACTTTTTATGAATCACAATTTCGCCCTGTAAGTTTTGAATTATCCGATTCAGCCCTTCATTTATAATCAGAGTTTGTTACAACATCACCCATTTATAAGACCTTTTTATGGTAAACCTTTCACACCTTACATTCTTCCTTCCCTCACTCAAAACTCAAGTTTTGAATTTGTATTTTGCACACCCACAACCAACATATAGATTAAAAAAAAACTCCATTGATAAGATTTTAGGACTCTACATTTTAGAATATTACATTCTAGCCCAAATTTGATTAGGCTTCTATTGGTTCGGAAACCGGATGGCTAAATAACCAATCTCGACCCATTATAATCGAAATGTCTTCAAAAGAGCCCAAACCCGGCCCATTCAGCTTCGTTAGCGAGCCGTGGCGAGAAACGGAGCGAAGAGAAGGACGACTTCGGCGAGTCCCATGACCTCCGGCTAGAAACAGTCCACGGAGACATCGTCTCCATATCGGAGCAGTAACCACGCTCCAACGTCGACCCGGTTTTCCTCCTCCCACCGCTCTTGTTCTTTCTCAACCTGAACTTCGGCGTCGGGAAGCACCCGAGTCCGGCGAAAGCTAAATCATCTCTGGGCTCGGACTCGGATCCGGGTCTGACCCGGTTAGGACGGTTTAACTGCCACCGCTCCGAGAAAGCACGCGGGGAGGAACGGAAAGAAGGTCCCGGAGAGTAGAAACCAGAGTGCGACGGTGGCGGAGGTTTGAGCTTCGACGGAGTGGAGAAGGAAGGAGTGAGAGGAGATGAAGAACGGGTCTTGGAGTTGGAGATGAAAGAAGACGACGGGGGAGATAACGCCGGCGGGAGAAGTGGTTTTAAACGGAGAGGAGAGAGTTTGTTGGGAGGTTGAAGAAGAGGTGTGTTTTCGGGTCGGGTTTTGGGTACACCGGGTCGGATCTCCCAGCTGAAAGGTACAGTTCCGGGTCTCTTGAAAGACTCATCAATGACAATAATGGCCATGTTTTTTTGCTTACGAGAATGAGTTTAGTTTTGGATTAAGAATGAGTTTATATTAGGACAAAACATGAGAGAGATGAGAGGCGAGATTAGTGGAAGATAGAAGTTGGTGGCGGGAGTGATTAGAGAAGTTGATCTGCGTAATTTGACTTGTTTCAGTTTGTGTCCCCACCATTAATACTAACTTTTCGATTATACAATGGTCACCATATCTTATAATATTCAAACTCGGTTTAGTAAAATCTATCTTGAAAAAAAATTGCATCTTTAAAGGCTACTGTTAAGAGTTTTCCATAAAGAATTGCATCTTTTTTTTGTTCTTTTTTTGTTGTGTGTTTCAAGATAAAAAAAGATGCTAAACGCATTTGAAAACCTTTTATTTTTATTCAGTTCTTGCATATAACACAATCAATGTTCAAGAAATCATTATCCCATAATTAGGTGTTTCATAAAAGATTAGAAACTATGCAGATTATCTGAGGTCTAGACATTAACGAATTATTGATTTATTATATATATATATATATATAATTTATATGAATATTTTACTTTTTAAATAAAAATATATAATTATTGCGATAAATTATTTAAATTAAATATGTAAAATAAAATAAATTAGACAAATTTTGAATCTATACTAATATTATTGATTAAATTAACATATTTATACTAATTTAGATCGATTTTAACTAATTTTTAATGATTTTGAATAGTTTAATCGATTTGAATTGTATATATCGATATAAATCGGAATTAAAAAAATCGTTTCGGATGTGACCGAGTTGCTGCCTAGGCAGAGGCTTAGGATTCGTCTAGATTAAATTTTAGAACCTTGAAACCAATAGTGTTCCAAAATAAAACACACAATAATTTTCCAATGGTCTTGTGATATGTATATCTATATATAAATTACTAATAGGTCGACAGATTTAAAAGCCTACATATAGTCATATATCAAGTTACAGCACGCGGTCCTTCATGATTTAGACGTGAGAGAGAAAAGTGAAACCAAACCAAAAAGAAACTTGTTGGGGTGATAAAAATTCAAACTTAGAAATGATCAATGACCCATTTTTTTCCCTACACGAAACTCAAAAGAGATATAACCACTTCAAAATTTTTGTCTTGTTGCAAAAGTAGATTAACGGTTAGACCCAAAAAAAAAATTGATTAACGGATTCTTATGATCATGAAAGACAACTCTATACTTGATAGTTGATAGCAGAGTACAAGTAGATACATATTTGGCGCCATGAATCCGCTTATTTGGGCTTAATAAGCTTTCTTATTCATTCCTGATGGGCCTTTATATGTGGCCCAATTCATTTCACTATAAAAAACGCCGCGTATCGTCTCTCTTCAGTCTTACACTGTCGCCAACACGTTTATCATCATCCCGTGAGGAAAAAAAGAAAAAAAACATTCTTCGTGAAGACAAACTCGACTTCACCCGTACAGCTAAGACCTAAGATTTTCTGGTAATACTGATATTTTATTATATCTATTTTATGTGTCTGTTTTCATTTATGTTCACCAACTGTTCGACGAAATGCCTCAGTGATGTTTGACTTTAGTTTTTTATGGGAATACAGCTTTGCTGACCTGTTCTGTGTTCTAATCAACATGGCCATCAGAGTTCTCAACCATCAATCAAGATTCATGTCTGTGAAGCTGTACAGTTCCAGTGGACAAGTGATTGATGTAGCAGAAGTAACAGAGAAGATATCTAAAGTAATGATGTCTTCTCCACAACAGGTTCTTGAATCAGCATTAGACCAAAGCGGGTTAAGGGTTTCACCTGAGGTAGCAGAAGACGTTCTGAACAGATTCAGGAACGCTGGTTTGTTAGCATACAGATTCTTCCAGTGGTCTGAAAAGCAACGTCACTACGAGCATAGTGTCCGTGCCTACCACATGATGATCGAGTCCACGGCCAAGATAAAGCAGTACAAGCTCATGTGGGATCTCATCAACTCAATGAGGAAGAAGAAGATGTTAAATGTGGAGACGTTTTGTATCGTGATGAGGAAGTATGCAAGAGCGCAGAAAGTGGATGAAGCGGTTTACGCGTTTAATGTGATGGAGAAGTATGATTTGGAGCAGAATCTTGTGGCTTTCAATGGGTTGTTGAGTGCTTTGTGCAAGTCCAAGAATGTGAGGAAAGCTCAGGAGATATTCGAGAAGATGAGAGATAGGTTTGTGCCTGACTCCAAAACTTATAGTATATTGCTTGGAGGATGGGGGAAAGAACCAAACTTGCCAAAGGCGAGAGAGGTGTTCAGGGAGATGGTCAATGCTGGTGTTGAGCCTGATGTAGTGACTTACAGTACAATGGTTGATATATTCTGTAAAGCTGGACGAGTCGATGAAGCTCTTGGGGTTGTGAGAAGCATGGATTCAAGTGCTTGCAAGCCGACGAGTTTTATCTATAGTGTGCTTGTGCATACTTGTGGAACAGAGAACAGGCTTGAAGAGGCTGTTGATACGTTTCTAGAGATGGAGAGAAGTGGGATAAAACCAGATGTAGCGGTTTTTAACTCGTTGATAGGCGCGTTTTGTAAATCTAATAAGATGAAGAATGTGTATAGAGTGTTGAAAGAGATGAAGAGTAAAGGTGTGACGCCTAACTCCAAGTCATGCAACATCATTCTACGCCATTTGATAGAGTGTGGTGAGAAAGATGAAGCGTTTGATGTGTTTAGGAAGATGATCAGAGTGTGCGAGCCAGATGCAGACACGTACACGATGATGATAAAGATGTTTTGTGAGAAGAAAGAGATGGAGACTGCTAATAAAGTGTGGAAACGCATGAGGAAAAAGGGTGTTTTCCCGAGTATGCATACGTTTGCTGTTCTTATTAACGGGTTGTGTGAGGAAGGTGATACTCAAAGGGCTTGTGTGTTGTTGGAGGAGATGATTGAGATGGGGATACGACCTTCAGGTGTGACGTTTGGGAGATTAAGACAGCTGCTTTTAAAAGAAGGTAGAGATGATGTGATCAAGTTTCTTAATGAGAAGATGAATCTTTTGGTCAATGAGCCTTTGTGTGATTGATCATACGTCTCAGAGCAGATGATTCTAAGCGTTTTTGGACATGTTTGGTTTTGTCTGATTGACTCTGGATCCATTTCAGTTGTTGTAAAGTTGTAATTGAAGTCGAAACCAGCAGATTATTACGGTTTAGATACATGAGATGTTAAAGTTAAGAAACTGGTTTTGGTCTATTTGTCCATTGATTCATCAGAAACTGGTTAGTTGGTCAGTCTCTCAAATAACAACGGTTCTACTTTGTTTGTAAGGCCGTAGGGACCTTCTTGATGAGAGAGTTATTCAAGTCTTGGGTCAGCTTCAGTTAACCAAGTATCGTTTTTATGCAAACCGGTTTTAATTTTAAAATTTTGGTATGGACATGTTATCAAGTAAAAGGTGATTAAAACTATATTTCCTCTGAGTTGCACACAAAAAATAAACTATATTTCCTCTGTTTATGAAGATAAGATTTTTAATTTTTTAATTTACAACAAGATATTTTTATGTACATTTATAAAAAACATTAATTGAAAATATTTGAATTGACTAAGGGGGTGTTATTCAATAAGTGATTTAAAATTAATTAATAATGTTTTATAATCTATCAAATTTTAAAATTTTAAGATAGTTTAACTTGATGGATTTTAAAATCTCTGCGGTATACATTGGATTTTGAGTTCAATTATTTATTCATGGGACTCCATAAAAAATGATTTGAAATCCAAAATACAAAAAAAAATTAAAATCTTTAAAAAATGAATAACACTAGATTTTAAAAACATAATTTAAATCATTTATTGAATAACATTGGATTTTAAAAACACAATTTAAATCATTTATTGAATAAAACTAAATTTTAAAATAGAATTTATGATCATTGTTCGAATAATACTGAATTGTGGGATTTTAACTCTATTAAAATACATTATTGAATAACAATTATGACAATTAATAATAATAAATCTAACTTTAAACATTTTTATATTTTTAGTAAGTGTGAATACTCTAGAATTTTGTTCTTTAATTAAAAAAAAAACGCAGAGAGTATAATATAATCAACACAAAGTTGTTAAAACGTAAAAATGGGTGAAAGAAAAGATTTAGAAGATAGTTTTGACTTTTGATAATACAGTTAATTAGTTTGCAGTAACTTGAACTTGAAGTTGGCTCCTCTGCGTCAATGGAAAGCCAAGAATCGTAGACCATGACGTGTAGTAATATTTTTCTATGTACATTGATTTGCATGCAATGTCGGTAACGGTTAAGAGAGGTGAAAGATTAAAGACTTAATAATAAGTTAATATGGTCAATTAGTTACTCCAAAATACATGGAAGCAAACCGACCACGTCTCACTGTTTACTTTGCGGACTAAGCACATTTAGTTAATAATGAAAGTTTAGTAATAATTAACACCATATAGAGTCAAGAAGCAAACCAAGATGCTAATGTTTTTCATTTTTCTTTTTAAAATATGTAAGTGGTATGCCCACTAGGTTTTAGTACATAGATTCAAGTGCTGCAACATAACAGAGACATAGATCGCTCTCAGCACCATGTGATTCAATTAATTGTCCTTCAAGACTAATTAATCTAGTATTTTCTCTCATTTTTTAACTTTTTTATTGTATACTCATTTTAACTAAAAACACAAGAATTAAGAAATGTATTTAAAAAGTAAGAATATAAATTAAAACTATAAATGAAATTACAAAATACATCCATTTTCAGTAAAGCCATTTTAAGTAAAGTTAAAGTAAATTTAGAAATATAAAAATATATCTTACATATATAAAACAGGGGCGAAACTAACTTATATTCTAAAAAGGGAGGCTATATCAGTTTCTTAAAAAAACAAATTAACAATTATACATCTATACTATACTAAAAGTTGGATATAGTGAAAGGAGAGACATGCCACCTCAACTTAAAAAATCAACCAATAATAAAACTTGATTTTGCCATATCACTAAAGCAGGAAAACTGGATCTTTCGCATGGACTATTTTAACATTTTAATTCGGCCCATACCAAACCCAAGCCGAAAAACCTATTTTTCTCTCTGAAGCTTTGAGTCGATCTTTCACGACTCTTCCACTTTTTTTTTGCTAAGAAAGGGACTCTTCCACTTCTCTCTCTTATCTCTGAATTTTCAGTTTGCTTGAGCCACTTCTTGATCTTTAAACTCTTCTTGAATGTTTCTTTTCCAACTCCCTCTTGACTCTCCTCCTACATAAAGTGCTACATCCATGGCGATAAAACTATTGAAAGGTCAATTATTTTTTTGTCATCTCCTCCTTCCAGTGAAGACATTTGTCGTACCGTTTTCTCTTCTCAAGTTACTAAATTCGAAAAGAAGAGCTAATCATGCATCAACTGATAGTCTGAAGCTCTTTACATGGCTTTCAATATCAAGGATGCCTTCGCTCTCATCTGTAGGTAATTCACCAATAGCTTTTACCATTCTATACATATAATTTTAAATCTCACAAGTTTTGGATATGCAGATCCCACCTGTATATTAACTTTGACAGTAATTCACGCAGAGAAAAATTTCATACGATTCTAACATTAATTTGTCGTCTGGTTTTATGATTGTTATTTGTGGGATTGTTAGGAACTTAGGATTCACCGTGCTGGACCAAGGGAGAAGATATACTTCAGACAGGAATAAGTGAAGGTTTTGCTCATCTCATGTGGGGGGGGGAGCTGTGTCCTGGTTTCAGTGATTTCACATACATGTGAATTTACAATTTCCAAAACTTCTAGAGAGAGACAGCGTGAGACCCTTTTTACGAGATGTTATGAAAGTTCTTATGATTGTTGTTTGATAATATTTTTTTTTCAAATTGTCATCACTCTTGATTTATGGTGTTTAGAAAATTGTTAATATTCCTTTTGGTTATCGTGGTTTCAATACATCAATCATAAATTTTAGTGTGAGTCTGTTGAACATTAAATCTCTGTTCCTCTTTACCTAACCATATGATTTTCTTTATCTTAATTGCAGAACATGTGAAGGAGGTTATTATGGACTCTAAAGGTGGTAAAAAGAAGTCTAGAGTAGTAGTTCCTTATCTTATGAAGCCCCTTGGTTACATCCTTGGAAATGTTTGTCGTAAAAGTGGAATCAAGAAACTCAAGTCTTCTGTTTGCTAGGACGCAAGTTTCACGGAAGGTTTGAGTCTCTTCGATCCTTGATATCAAGTCTCTTGACAATGTTTTTTGTATTTATTTTCTTGCAGTGCGCAAAAAAAAAAGCCATCATGAGGTGTAGCTTACACTGAGTCTCCTAATACAGTTTCGCTTTCTACAATTTCCATTGTATAATTTACTGTCTTCTAAGATATGTTTCTGCTGGTTCCTGATAGTGTTTATGGTCTTATCCGCAATCGGTCTCGAAGGTTACGAGAAGCGGCTCGAGGTTTCTTTCTTCGATCCAAGCATATTGCCTCTGTGCCCTGACAAAGTCCCAGTTGGAAGAAATACTCACCTGCGTGCATGTAAGATCGTTTCTTATTTATACAATGATCACTTGACGGGAAATGATGATGAGTCTTAAAAAAGGCAGGTCCTATGCTGCGACTGGTCAGTCCCCTAGCAACTCCAACAACAATGTCTACACCTTCGAGATGTGCATGACTGTTCTAGACAAGGTATTTTACGAGAATGAAAGTGGCAAAGACTGGATCAATGACTAACTACTCTGGAATCAGAAATGCAGTCTCCACTATCCTTGTGACCTCTGAAGATGGGTTTAGTTATTCTAGCTTCAAATTTGTAGGTTATGACTTCAACATTATCCACCTGAGTCAGCAGGTGACAAGGGTTCTGTCTTGCTAGGAGCCCAAAAAATGATCTGTAGCCGTACACTTGAGTGTTGGAATGAACGAGTACAAGCCAGAGATCAGTGTAAACTTGGAAGATTATAGGTGCAGAGAGATGACATTTGAGTCTTTAGCAAGTTTGAGATTAGTGTAAGCCGGAGATAAAGCGTTTGAGAAGTTTGGTAAGTTTTGTGGGTCGCCTAGATCTACCGTAAGTATGACTGGAGCATCAACAACAATAGCTGCAGCAAGAGGACGAGCAAAACTTTATCTAAAATATTTTGGAGCTTCCTATTTTTGCATCTTTTTAAAATAATGAATTATGACTTTGAAGTTGAGGTACTCTCCTTCACAAGAATGAGTGTACTTTAAGTTGGTTTTAAAATGTCAATATATTAAAGACGATTAAGTTTCCTATTATGATTTACTGCTTTTTTACCTTACTCTCTCTGTCTCTCTTCTTTGGTTGTCGACGATTGAATGGAAAAAAGGACAGTTTGATAGAGCTCAAAGAGTATATTCTACTGTATCAAACGAATTACAATCCCAAGATCTCAAGTGAGACCTTGGGCCCATACCCAAGAGATCTCTCTATGTGTCCCTTACAATTCTCCAAGAAAATCGCCAACTCTAACAAACTCCTCGGCTCATTATTTATAGTGTTATCTATACAACACTAGACTCAACAAATTTCTTGCCTAAAGTTGTTACTTCACCTCCATGTCATCCCTACTTCTTATATTGGTTCATCTCAACCTACTTATCATAGTACCATTAACTTCAATGCACTGCAACGATATTGATATCGAATCTGTTCTATCATTACCTCTTCTCTGAGCAGCATTTGGATCCTTGCGCTTAAGAAAACTTTTTGAGCTTCTGCTTCAAGAGGGAAACATCCAACAAAGTGCCCACTGGCCACTGTTCTTTGAGAAGCTGATAGAGATGGCGTTGTGTACCTGATGTGGCCTTACAACGTTCCCAAACACGATAAGAATGGGTTAGAGGAGAACATGCATATAAAAGTATATCTAACAAGTCAACATGTCAAGATAACTTATGACAGTAATATCAACCATAATTGTGATCTTTATCATAAAATATTTACCACAAATGATTGAACAAACATAGATTCAGAAATTTAAATCATGTCATGTCCCATATTTTAATAAAAAACATACAAACTTGACAATAGTTTGTCATTACCAAACACCCAATAGTTATTCCATTGTTCCTCTTAGTAGACGTATAAAGATGATGTTGTTTCCCTAACCAATGCTGATATTTGAAGGATGAATATATTTTTAGTAATTTATATGATATAGAAGTTGAGAATTTTCGTAGACATATTTTCCTAAATATTTATACAATTCATTTTTCACAAGTGATGGAAAACTCACTCATTTATACAACTCATTTTTAAAAAGAAGTTATTTGTAAAAATGTCTTTTTAGTGAAGTTATTTGTAAAAATGTCTTTTTAGTGAATTTAAAGATGAATAATAAAACCAATAATGTGGTAGACATGAAAATTCTCCATATATAATTCAATTATGCACAAATTTTATAGGTCTTACAAATTTGATCAAATATGTTAAATTTATTAAATTTAGATGAAATTATTTTCTTATAACTAAAATTATAATTTATAAAAAAATTTGATAAACATTTGAATTTTTTGGATTTATCATATAAAAAATATTGTAATTGAATTATAAATAATAACCCAATCGTTGGTATTTATATATTACATATACGTAATATACACTCAAATACATAATATATGATTACCTAAAATCAAGATAACATAAGACAACTCGAATTTTGTCTAGAAAATCCCTTAGTTAATCTAAACACAATAAGAAATAACTTTTATCTGACATTACTAACTCAAGTATAGATGAAAAATAGACCACTTTTACCTTAAAAATGAAAAGTCCGTGCAATGCACACAAAAACCAGTTACACCACGTCAAAAATATAAGATGGGTTTTCATTCTCTAGAGTCTATTTTTGTTTCAGAAAATCTAAACATATCAACCGGTATACATGAATACATACTTTAATAATTAATCAAACTTTATAAAAACAATCTCATGAGAACTCCAATAATAGTGTAAAGTTTTATTCCAATAGAAAGGGACCATGATTATTTTCACTCACTTATAAACGTTACGTATAGATGCGACAAGTTCATCCACACAAAAAAATGTATGATTCAGATATGTTTATAAAGGCTCTGAATAATGAACTCCTATCATGGCAACTAATTTTATCAAATCCTATCAAATGGACAATTATTTATTTTGGTTTTTTCTCCATTTAATAATAAAAGTACCAAGCAAATTTTATCTTTATTTCTAACATATACCAGTAACTTGATGTTAAAGATATTGCTATAAAAATATCAACTAAAACAAAGGTTTTACCCCTTAAAGAATAGGTCTATGCATAGATAAACTTTGATCAATGGTTGGTTATTTACTTCCAAAATACCAATATTTTAATTTGTTCTACTCTTTTGAATATTTCAAAGTTTGTTAGTTCTAATTTTAAAAGAAATAATCCGCGCGTAGCGCGGATAAAAGATCTAGTTTTTTTAATATTGTTTTTATTTTAATTTAGTTGTCAGTAATTATTACTCGTTGATGTTACTAAAACAGTGGGAGGGGGGAATGCAATTGGATAATAAACTATGTACATTTTTATTATTTTAAAATTGAACGATTATCAACCAACAATAATACTATAAACAACACTTCCAAGTGTAGTCCCATGTGAACATGGACGGCTTTCTTTTTTATCAATTTGGAAAGAAAGGTGCTTTTTATTGGGATTTAGTTTATGCTTTGCTTTGACTGTATGCATGTGAAATAGTGGGAGCATATCATCTAATCTATAACCATGAAATGATCCATAAATAATGTCAATACTACTAGCAAACACACAGAGAGAGATCCATATTACAAATCAATATCCTAATTACTCGCAAAATCAAATAATAATGAGATGGAAATGTATACTAGCAAACATATAACAGCGATCCATATAAACAAAACACTATCATAACTACTAACAAAATCAAATAATTATGAGATGGAAATGTATACTAGCAAACATATAACAGCGATCCATATAAACAAAACACTATCATAACTACTAACAAAATCAAATAATAATGAGATGGAAATGTATACTAGCAAACATATAACAGCGATCCATATAACAAAACACTATCATAACTACTAACAAAATCAAATAATTATGAGATGGAAATGCATTAATAATGTCAATAATACGAGCAAACAAATTGCTAGAGAGATCTATATAGCAACTCACTATCATATCTGCTAGAAAAATCAAATAATTAAGAGACCTAACTCTAACTCTATTACACGCTATCATGCATGCAGAAGAAGAAAACAATACACACATGCACCGACGAGTACAACTCCGGAAGTACATTAGTACACCAACAAATAAACATAAAGATAAATACTATGTTTAACAGTCAATTAGTTCAACCACGAATCAGTGGTAGGATGGTACATGACGTTCTATGATCCTGAAGAAATCTGAATTCGAATCGTTGCCACTCAGATTGTCCTGACTTGTGGCCACGCGGATATGAGATAATGTTTTGTCCTACTTGAATACCTAGAAATAGGATCTATATGTGAGATACACCTTCCCTTATAAATTAGTTTAAATCTCGGTCCAGGATATCTCCAAATTAAACAAAAAAAAAAAGAAAAAAAAAGCTGTCAACCAGTTCAACTTTTGAAACATTATCTATTTTTCTACTGAATTTACCAAAACATAAAATTCACAACAACATTATATTATCAGATCATCAATTGTTTTGTAATATTGATCTCAAGATTATTTACCAAAACATAAAATTCACAACAACATTATATTATCAGATCATCAATTGTTTTGTAATATTGATCTCAAGATTTATTCTAATAATACTAAATCATTCAAGATTGAATAAATATATATAAGAATTTTGTTACTGTGTTTGTATTCAGACAATGACATTGAGATTTGGGTTGAAGACAAAATGAGGCATCACCTGCTCATGTGCACAGCAGAGATGGTTGTGCTGTAAAGACCATCCATTATTTCAACTAATAACTTTCCTCTATAATTTTTTTCTTAGTTATCTTCTACTATGACGACAAAAAAGAAAAAAAAAGTTATCTTCTACTTTTATATTTGGTAGCTTTATAAAAAAAAATTTATAATGTTCTCTTTTCTTAACATTGAGATTAGTATATGAATAAATCCTCCATGTACCTAATTTGTCCACGTATACCATGGGAAAAGCCTATTTAATTATTTTTGGATATAATTCGCAAACCGATTATTACTTTCCACGTTCATAGTTCATAAGTTATGAAGATGCTTCAATTATATAAAACGCAGTTCTATATCTCTTTCTTTTTATGTTAACTAATCATGTATGAATGATCTCATCGTAATCTTTTTTTTTTTTCTTTTGCTAAGCAGGAGGTTCCGGACCTTAGGCCCATAATCCCCCAATCGCTGGCAAGCCCGCATTTAAATCCCAGTGACCAACGTGGGTCGAATCTGCGGGGAGTGTATTGGGGTTGTCCCCTCAACTACGATCGTAATCTTACAATGAAGATGTATGATTAAGGATAAACTTTAACAAAAAAGAGGACTAACCTTACAATAACCTCCACAGTTTTTAATTTATTGGAAGAATTGTTTTGTTAAGTGCATACTTCATGATTTTATTAATCTGACATTCTAAAAGGTTAATGTGCGTGGTCCTCAACTCCTGATCACTATTGAGAATATCATTTTTCTTTAACTTAAGAATATCATTTTTATAGATTAAGATGATATTGGTAAAATATTAGGATGAAAATTATAGTGTTATTTTATTTAAAATATTAGGATGTATTAGTATCTGAAATCCACTTTCATTCTTTGAACAATGAAATAGTCTTGTTAATTTTTTGTAAGGAATTAAAATGATATTTTCATTGACATTGGCACATTGCCATGCAAATACTAAATAGTCTTTCTTTATAAGTAGGTACGTATGAATAACATATGGGTCAAATCCTAGTGAGATCATTAATGTCTAAAGATTACGCAAATGCAAAGTCTTTTAACCATTTTTAAAGCATAAAAAATTAAAAGTCAAGTAGATTAGGTGGACTAAACTGAAAACTCTGATACATAACAATCAAATCTCCTAAGCACATCGATAACAGTGCTTATAATATATTTCAATTTAACCTTTCTTAAACATGAATGTAAGATTCAACGGTATAGTTAGGCTCTTTAGCATATCAATATAATTAAATAAAACAAACATAAAGTAAAATGAACAGTTGACATTTTAATCTAATTTCTTTAGAAGAAAAAAAAAAACAAAAAATCTGGGAGTAGTATAAATAGATGTCCAAGCTTTCCATAATTCTCACAACTAAATCTAATTAACAAAAGCAGAGTCTGTCTTTCACTTTCCAAAAACAGAGCTTTTTTTGCCTATACCACACATCAATGGCTATTCCTGTGATTGATTTCTCCAAGATCAATGGTGAAGAAAGGGAGAAGACACTCTCTGAAATCGCTAAAGCTTGCGAAGAATGGGGATTTTTTCAGGTTTGGATCTTTTAAAAACCAAAAAAAACAAAAAAACAGAGCTTTGTCTCTCTGTTCTTCTGAGCTTATGTCTTACTCTGTTCTCTGTGTAGCTGGTGAACCATGGGATTCCATTGGAGCTTCTAAACAAGGTGAAGAAGCTGGCCTCAGAGTGTTACAAAACAGAGAGAGAAGAAGCATTCAAGACCTCAACTCCCGTGACGCTACTCAACGAGTTGCTTGAGAAAAACTCCGGAGAGAAGCTCGAGAACGTTGACTGGGAAGATGTCTTCACTCTCTTAGACCACAACCAAAACGAATGGCCATCCAACACGTCTGGCCTCAAGTAAACAAACATCTTTTCTCATTTCTACAAATCTTAAATTATCCAAATTTGATTCAAAGGTTGTAACTTTATGTGCTCTGTTTTCTCGGAAAAAAACAGAGAGACGATGGTAGAATACAGAGGAGAAGTGAGGAACCTAGCGAGCAAGATGATGGAAGTGATGGATGAGAACTTGGGTTTGCCTAAAGGTTACATTAAGAAGGCTTTTAACGAAGGGATGGAAGATGGAGAAGAGACAGCTTTCTTTGGAACCAAAGTTAGCCATTACCCACCTTGTCCTCATCCAGAGCTTGTCAATGGCCTTAGGGCTCATACTGATGCAGGTGGTGTGGTTCTTTTGTTCCAAGACGATGAGTACGATGGACTTCAAGTGTTGAAAGATGGAGAGTGGATCGATGTTCAGCCCATGCCTAATGCTATTGTTATCAACACTGGTGATCAGATTGAAGTTCTTAGCAATGGAAGGTAACATCTTTGCCTTAGTTCGGTTTTGGTTCGGATATTTTTTTTTTTCAAATTAGACTGGTTTGGTTTATTCCGGTTTAATGAACATGGATTTAGAGATTTTGGGTTTAGTATTTAAAACCGAAATGGGGTTTTGGCAGGTACAAGAGTGCATGGCACAGGGTGTTGGCGAGGGAGGAAGGAAACAGGAGGTCCATAGCTTCCTTCTACAATCCGTCGTACAAGGCGGCCATTGGGCCAGCCGCGGTGGCGGAGGCAGTGACGGAGGAAGGGAGTGAGAAGAAGTATCCAAAGTTTGTGTTTGGAGATTACATGGATGTCTATGCAAACCAGAAGTTCATGGCTAAGGAGCCTCGTTTTCTAGCTGTAAAGACTCTCTAAAAATGTTATTATCACTGTTTTATTGTCTAATTTGGTAATTTGGCATCTGTTCTTATGGCTTTGTATTTTTTTTTTTCATGTGATGTATGAATCTTTGTTGTCACTTGTGTTCCTAGTAAACTGTCTGTCTTACAAATGATTCGTCACTTTGATGCATGTAACCGCTGTTTCTTTAATGGATGTTTGTTTTTGCAACACTACAAACACATGGAGACTACATACCTCACTCTCATCTTTTTTTTTTAATGTTAAGCTGCTTCGTGTCCTAACTTTATAGATAAGCATCTGCCTTCCTGAAAGATCTTCCTCGTACCCAACAACCTGCAATTTTTCTTTGTTAAGTGGTACAATCACAAATTTTAAGCTATAAACGCAGAGATATAAGATGCAACAAGTTCCCCACCACGCAGAGACTACCTTCATAGAGTAACAAACTCAATGTTGGAAGACACATTTTACAAGAACATGGTTAAACTAGAGTAATAACAGGATTATGATAGAAAACTTGAACATGAGAGTTACCCGCTCAAGCAAGCAAGGATTAAGAGTTACCCATTTCGAATGAGGTGTAAGGAAGCAGATGGTTCAGGTGCAGTTTTGTTTTTACTCCGGAAATAGGAGTTATAATTCGTTAGTGGAATAAAACATTAATGAAACTATTGTCAATTCATTTTATAGTTCTATTTTTATAGTTTTTAGTATATGATACATACATTTATGTGATTAAAAAATCCAAATTTCTGTAACGACTTTGAAATCTGTTATGATATCAATGAAAATGGCATTAAAGAAATTATAACTAGATGTAAAATTAGAAGAGAAGGCTAAGAAGACAAGGCTAGAGCCAAGCTTTGACTACTAAAAAAGAAAAAAAACTTTAACAGTAACTAAGGCAGGTTCAAGTCCGGGGGAGCTTGTGTCTGTGTCTGCTGCTTCGGAGACAGAACAAGATGTTTCTCTGTGGATAGGTGCGATTCTTCTACATTCTTTTCTGTCTTTCTTCTGCTTGCCTTTGCTTCTGTTGAGCTTGAGGCTCCCTTTCGTTTCTCAGGTTGCTGCTTTGACTTGTCACGGGACAAGTCCACTGTAAGTTGCACTGAAGACGTTGTTGTTGCGCTTGGGACGACAACACTTGTTGTTTTATCTCCACTACTTGAAGCCTTGTCGGGATAAGCAGCAGTACCCTCTGGTTTAAGTACCACTTGTGTCTGTTTCCTCTTCGTCGTCTTCCCTTGATCCTTCAAATTAGAAAAGAGCTGATGAGTGATCACACTGAGAGAGATTAGCGAGATCACAAACAAACAAAACGATAGGGAGAAACAAAGTTGAGAAAGTTCGTAGATACCATCTCCTTCCCAAGATCTCCATTCAATGCTTTCCGCCTTTCCTTAGCCCGGCAAATAGCACGCTTGATTCCATGATTGTCCATTAACCTCTTTGGCCAGAGGTTAGCTAGCTGGAGAATAAGTAAATACAACAGAGAATTATTTAGAACCAATCTTAAATCTTAGGCAAGGTCTAGTCTTAGTGATTTTGAATAAACTTGGAAAGCAAATAGACTACGAGTGCCAAAAGATAAGGAGCTTACGTCTGCATAAAGCTTTCTGATCTGTGGACCTGCATCTTCATCCAATCCCTAATATTACCAAAAAAGAAAAACAGAGCACAAACTATGTTCACACTTCAGTGTTGGACCTAATAAGTTGAAAAACAATGTTCTGTAAGGTTGCCAAAAATTGAATTACATCAACGAAGATGTCATATAGGTCACACAATTTGTCCTCCAGCGCCGCATCCATGACAGACTTCTTCTTCGTAGGTGGCTTTTCAACATCCTCAAAATCGTCTGATGTTCCAGCTTCCTTAATAGTTGCCTGTGAAACAATTTCATAAAAGGACAAACGTTACAAAGAACAGATAGACCCCTATAACAGAATACCAGAAACAGAAGAGAACAAGTGCTTAGGCCATAGGCCAACCATTCTCAGAAAGAATTTGAGTATTATGCATTCATTTTATTGAAAATAGGATGTCTAAGTCCAGCAATAGAGACAAGAACTAAAGTATATATGTAAAACAATATATTAGAAACCCATTTAAAAATCAGATCAGTGAAACTAGTAGAGTAGAAGAAAGAGAACCTGTGATTCCATTTCCATCAATGGAACTTGTGTATTTACAATCTCCATAATTTCATTCTTGATACGTAGAAATCTAGTATCTTTTTCTCGATTTGCAGTGTCTCCGGAATCAATCATGATTTTCAGGTTCCTCTGTAATAATAAGCATTACGAAACCGTCAGAGCTTTGGCTCCTTCTCTACTAAAGCATATCTTCCTAACTCTTTCTGAAATGGAAGAGCTTTCGCTTGGAACTTATAACTACTGTTATACATGGTATAACAAGTCTCCGTATACATGGGATAGAGGTGACTGATTACCTTCAGTGATCTAACTTGTATTAGATGACCTACAATGCTCATGAGACGGTTGATTAGCTCTCCTGATACATTCCCCTGGCTCGCCTGCTGTAATAAAATAAAACTAGTCCTCTTATAATATGGAAGATTATCTAAAAAAGAACAAACATAAGAGTTTGATTACCGCAATCCTAGCAACTTTAGCAAGCTTCAATTTTACGTCGCTTGGCAATCTCCTCTTCACTGCTTGGGATGAGGTATCAGCATCTTGATTCTCAGTGGCAGCAGGAGGCCTTGCTGCAATAAATTGAACATTATAATTTGCTAAATGGTATTTAAATTGCCATGCATGTAGAGCACAATTGCTCAAACAGTTGAAACTCACATTCAGCGACCACCTTCTCCAATTCTTTGAAGGCTTTCTCAAGTGTCGAGGAGGCCTTAGGCCTGACACTAGAACCGCCTTTGTTCTGAATAAAGAAAGGTTCGTTAGTGCAGGATTTATAAAAAATAACAGATGTCAAATATGCAAGAAAAAACTAAAGACTCGTCGTTTATGCGTAAGATAGCTGAAAAAGCACTTACAGTTATTTGAATAGATTGTCTGCTTACTGTAGCATTGTCCAGGTCATGAGTGCCATTGTTTTCTTTCCGACGGGCTACTGTTGCTTTAGCCAAAACTTTTGGCCGAGATTTGCCTGACTGGGAATTAGTTTGCTGATGAGCACCTTTGCTGCTGCACTTCAGAAGAACAGCGCCAGAAGATTCAGCTGCCTTTGACTTCGGACTTGTGGAGTTCCTTGGTTGATGATTCACTTTATCACTATGCTTCACATTTTCCAAAACTAAGGAGTCATTGCCACTTTGCGGGTTTAGCAAAGAAACTGAATCCTGCACTGTCTTTAATTCATTGATCTTTTTCTTTGGAGAAGGCCCAGAGGCAGCTGACTGATCCTGGACTTTCACATTCATATAATCAATGTTCTGGAATGGGACTCTAAGGATTCAAAAACTTGTTTGCAAGTAATGGTACTACCTTTCCTCCAGCCGTCTTCGCAATCTTGGCTTGTTTTCTGGATGCATCAACAACATCGCCACAAGGTTTTGCTGACTCTTTCCTTTGCCTTTTCTTTGGTTTCTGGTTAGGTATTGTTGTTGTCGACGGTTCACTGTTGTAGAAAGGAATCACAATTTAGATAAACTGGTAAATGGAAGATGGCATATTTATGCTGTCCATTGCCTATTCTCAACAACATATCAGCAAATGGAGTGTAACAAGATGTAACAATAAGATAACAAGAAACTTACATCAGCTCTAACTTTCCACTGTTGACAAAAAATCCATCATGTTTAACTTCCGCATCATCAACTTCAAAATACTCATCCTACAATGCAAAAAACAAAAAGATGTCTCAGTTATCAAGATACACTTTGATCGCATCAGAGATACTTATACTAACCAATTCAACATCATCAATGAATGAATCTTCAGTGTCATACTCGTCATCGTCAGGAGCACCATCTAACTCTTCCCCATCACTACTATCTCTCCCCTGAAAATTTATTTACTGAAGTAAGTATGCAAGGTCTGAAATTTGTTCCGAGAGTTAAACTAAACATTCATATGTCTAAACAGTAGACAATATAGTAAGAAACAGGGAATCATACCATGTAGAGCCTCTCGATCTTCTCTATAACAGCGTTGAAACGATTAGAATGAGGTTGTTCAGCCGTTTCACCTCCCGCTGGTGGCCCCTGCATTACATACATCAATAAATCATTAGAAACTGGTCTGATCCAAACCGTATGCTTATGACAAAATGAACTTGAAAGGAAGCCACAAACATCTCCTACTTCCTTCACATGAAGAACCATCACCAATTTCTTTTACATATCATAATCTACAGTCATATTAAAGTAAACATGGCTAAAATCTGAGCCACGATTCTTTCTAGATCAAACATAAACTGGTGTCATAGTCATGTCATCAGCAATGCAACCAAATCACATATCGAACCGCAATTCAAAAACTAGACAGAAAATTCACTATAAAGTGTAGTTTTTTCTTAGTTTCAAGACTTTTCTTAATGAAACCCTATAAGCAAACTGAAAAAAATTCCTCATATCCACTTCAACAAAACTTACGATCATACCATGTAATCAAACAATGCAACCAAACCGCAATTCAAATTACTGACTGAGACTAGACAGAAAAATTCACTATAAACTGTAGTTATTTCTTACTTTCAACTTTTAAAGAGTTTGCTTATTGAAACCCTAGAATCAAACTCAATCCCAAGGAGCAATTCCTCATATCAACACTTACAAACATCTTCCCCAACCAATAAAAAAAAACGATTATCCGACAATCAGTTAAAGACACAGTGCAGCTCTGTCTGGATAAACCCATAATGTCCCAATTCCATCTACCACGAGGATCCAACACAAAGCTCGGTCTTACAGAGACAATGAAATTAAACCCACAGACAGATCCACATGCCCAAATACTCGATGATTCTACCCATACAACAGCTACAAACTCACCGGAGCAATGCGAGACTCGAGATTAGGGTTAGCATTAGGAGGCGGGTCAAGCCCCGAACCCGACGAACCAATCCCTTTACTAGCTTCCTTCATAAGCTTCTTCCAAGAAACGTACGTCGTCTCCCCTTTCATCTCCACCTTGAGTAACTTCCGATCACCGGCGATTAACAGCTTCGGCGACGATTCGGCGGGAGTTGAAGCGTCGTCCGTTGTTGTGGCTTTTGGTTCATCCATTTGGTGATTCGGGTCGGGTCGGAGTTGGGCTCTGTGGGAGGCCCGGATCGGAGGAGGAAGAGAGTTTGGGAGGAGAATCAGGAGCCGAAGATTGATTATGGAGAGACTCGAGAGATTGGAAGTGAGAGGAGGTCGATTTTGTTAGAACGTTGCGCGGGACGCTTCCTTTATTTTTTCCTCTTTTTTTTATTTTTATTTTTATTAATTTTTTTGGACGGGAAATAAAATGTTTGCGAGTCTCAGTGATGGGCTTGAAGCCTTCCTTAATATCCAAATGGGATAAGAGATGGGGCCATAGGCCTTCACAGCAAATAAAATAAAGGAGTTTCCATGGGAAAATAGGCATTTAAATCTTCAACTATTTGAAATCATTAAATTTAATACTGAACTATTATTTGTATAATTTTATTTAGCTAATAGTTGTTATGGCAAATTAATAACTAAGAAAATCAACTGTTTAGTCATAAATGACTCTCGTTAGTTTTATATCAATTATCTTCACCATAAAATTTGAAAAACTCAAAATCTCTAAATTCACACCCTAGTTTTGAGTGAAAACAATTTCCACCAACGACAAAAAACGATTTCTGATGATAAGAAAACAAATCTGGCCCGATCATAGAAAAAAATATCACGTGAAATCGCTTTTTCTATCGTTAAAAATTGTTTTCACTCAAAGTTAAGATTTAAATTTGGAAATTTCAAATTTTTTCAAGTTTAATAGTGAGATAATTGATAAAAAATTAACAAAAATCATTTATGATTTAACAATTGATCTTTTTAATTACCAATTTATTCAGTCAATTATTAATTAGAAAATAAATTCATGCAATTAATATTTCAGTATTAAATTTTCTGATTTCAAATATTTTAAGATTTAAATGTCTTTTTTCCCGAGTTTTCATATTTGAATTTTCTTGTATGAACTATTTTATTTTAACTTAAATAAAGTGACAAAAGATCGTAAATTTAATTCAGACAAAATAAAAGAATAACTAGTGAAAAGAAAAAGAAAACATTATAGGAACGACTAGAGTATAAATAAAACTAATTAGAAGATTAGATTAGACTAAACTCAAGCTAATTAAGAAACAAATAAAAATATCTTAATATTATCATGGACCACCTTTGGGACCATTTTGAGGATGGACAGGCCCATAGATATGAGTATATAAATTGCCAAGCCCTTTTTGAGAAAAAAAAAGTTGGTTAGAGAATATCTCAATAGTTGATCAAAAAAAAAAAAAGAGAATATCTCAATCTAAAGTTATTAGTTTTTTTTTAAATAATGTTTGTGTAAAAACCTTTGACTACACCATAATATACGACTATAAAACATGTTTTAATCTGGTAATCGAAATCATGGAACGAGATTAAAATATATAAATACCACAAGATTAAAGTCAGAGTCCTCAAATTGAACGAAAAGACCCGAGTCCAAAAGCAAATTAACAAAAAAACTTGAGAAAGGAAAAAAAAAATCGTAATCGGCAAAAAAAAAAAAAAACTGAGTGCCATCGCAATCATCGTCTCCGCCTCTATCTCTTTGAGGGCTTTCTCGCTTCTCCGGCTTATGTTAGCTTAATCCCTTCTGATTCACGAGGTTAGGGTTTCGCTTTTGTAGAATCAGAGAGTTTTGGTGCTGTTGTTGTCATCATCAATGTTGATGATTGAAGCGTCTATTGTGTTAGGTTAAGCTTTTGGTTGACCTAATCGTTATCTGGTTCACGTTAAAACGGAGATGTGTTCTATTTAGAATCTGCGTTAGGTTCGTATTCTGATGATGCTTTTTTTGTTGTTTGCGGCTCTGAAACAGGTGGCATTACAATGGATTGCAATGGAAACTGTGATAAGAATGCTAACGCTGTGGGGTCAAGTCTTGCTAGTTCTGTTGGCCAGGATATAGATTTAGTCACTAGTTTGGGGGCTCCTCAGGTTGTAAACACTACGATGGAGGCTCATAGGAAGTGTTTTATAGACGTTGAGCAGATGGGAGATGGAAACAGTATCAGTAATGAACATGATGTAAAATCTGGTGCTGTTTTAGAGAGTCGGGAGCAGGGAGTGGTTACAGACGAAGTTGACCAAACTCATGATTCGATTTCTGATGATACTTTACTGGTAACTTGTAATGAGCAGGGTGATGGAAAGGAGATTCAGGACACCAACGTTTCCTGCGTACCTGCTGTGTTTGGTGGCACAGGGGTCAATGAAATAGATACTGAAACGACTTTTGTAAATGATGTACCTGAACAGTTTGAGTCTCTGGAAACCGCAAAGGACGTAAACCATAATGAAGCTGCGAGTGATGGTTTTAATTGCAGCTTTGATGGTGGAGTTAAGGAAGGAAGACATGAACCATCGAATGATCAAGATGCGGGTTTATCTGATGATATGTCTTTCCTTGGGAGTTGTCCGTTTCCAGATTCAGTATTGAATTCTGGAGTTTTTAGCAGCACCGACACAGAGAATTATATGAAGTCTTCAGGTGAAATTGAAGGCAATATGCCTCTCGTGGTATCACCTTCATTAGCTATCACAAAAACGGTAAGTAATGATGCTGATGGCCTATGTTCATATGATCTTGACAACACTGTAGACTCAGAGACGATCAATCTAGTTTCAAAATTGGTACATGAAGATGAGCTTCATACTGATCTTTCCGAGAAGAATGAAAAACTGCTAAAGAACCATGTCAGGGATTCATCAAGTGAACGTGCTGTGGCCGCTCTGAGTATGAATAATGGAAATACCTTTGGTGTGGAAACCAACTCCCCTATTACTGACTCTTCTTTGATACGGAGTTTTCCCTTGCCATTTGGTAATGGACGCATCGAAGCTCGTAATCTTGACAATGCAGTTGAGCCACTCAGATTTGTTGATAGCAATGGCAGAATAGGCGGTGAAGTTGCTTCAGGGTCTGGGACTAGCGAGTCTTCACGGCGAAGGAGATCTCGAGATAGTAAACAGGATAATTTGGCGCAGACCAACAGGAGTGATCCGCAGCCGAGAAAATCCTCCAGGAACAAACAATCAGATAAAAAATTGATTTCAGTTTTCAAGTGCTCGAAGCAGAAGAGGAGCTCGGTTTCAAAACCGTGCCGTTCATCTCAGTGGGGATTACCAAGTAGGACCGCTGAACTCTTCTTGCAGAGCAATGGTATTCCTCATGATCGACTTCCACATCACGAACCACATCACCATCAGAGCAATCCTAAAAATGGGGAGCTAAATAGTTTTCAGAACGGACATGTAGAAGGATCTAACAGAAACATCCAAGCATCAAGTGGCTCTTGCCTTCGTTTGAAAGTTAAATTTGGTAAATCAGGTGGCCATAATCCTCTGAACATTACTGTCTCTAAGGTCAGTGGTAACTCTTTGGCTAGTAATAATATAGTTAAGGCGGGAACCTGTTTAGAGTTTCCAGGGCCAGCAAATGTTGTCGAGGATAAACTACGAACTGTGGAAACTAGACAGCACTTAAAAGAGAAAAGCATTCCTGTGGATAAACTTTCATATCGGCCGTCATCTGAATCAAGTATGGATGAGAAAAACTACCAAGACGCTGGGGGCTTATGTAGGAAGCTAGGTGGTGATGTTTTAGATGAGGTTCCACACCTTTCCTCTAGTATAATGGTTGAAGAGTGCGAGAGGAACACTGGAACCCGGTCCCTGGACGCTGAAACCTCACCAGATTCAGAAGTTATCAACTCTGTTCCTAATTCCATAGTCAGTACTGAACTTAAAGGGGATTTGCCTCCCGGCTTTTTCAGCACTCCAGAGGATGTGGTTAATAGGAACATACAATTAGAAGAAGGAGATGAACTGCTTGCTTCAAAATCTCCCGTGGAAAATGGTTCACGTCTTACTCCCATCGCCAAAAAAGGTAAACAACCTAAGTCAAAAGGTAATCGAACAAAAAAAGGGAAATCTGCCAAAGACAAGAAAAAAATTGAATCTCGTGAGGGGTTAGAGCAATTCAAATCCATAAACAAGAGTGTTGGAAGGGATGGTAGTGATTATCATGAAGTAGGAGGAATAGAGTCTCACGAAACAACAGGTACGGCCCTTTTGATTAGCTTTAAGAACTGCTGACCGTTATCTACACCCTTCTTGTTTCCAAAAGTTGGGACACTATTTTCTGTTTATTACTTGATGAGTGTCCCAATATTTTCCTTGTTTTATGAAGCTTCCACTCTTTTGGATACGCAAATTATTAAGCTGCATATTATGTGAATTCATGTAATAGGAGCTCTTCTAGACGTTGATATTGGAAAACCCAGTGCCATTAATGGCGCCATATCATCAGATGTGATCCATGGGGAATTGGCCACGGACGTTACTATCGAGGATAGTCCTTCCACTGAAAGTGCATGGGTTCGATGTGATGATTGCTTCAAATGGCGACGAATACCTGCTTCTGTTGTCGAGTCAATTGACGAGAGCTCAAGATGGTATGTATCTCTCCATATTAACTGGTTTCCATGAATTTTTCAGAAGTAAAGTATGTTTCTTATGATAGTTAATCATGATGCAGTCTACAAATTTGGTTAAACTTTGTGCTTGTCTCGGTTCTATCAACTTTAACCCTATTTCATCAAAGTTTACAATTTTATGCTGTGCATAATAGGTTTCTTATATAATCTGCTTCATACTTTTGCAAACTTGAAATTTGAGTAGTCAAATATTTTATAATCAGATTGTCAAATGCTTTTTCCGCGTTTTGAAGTACATCACATTTGAACTTCCTGTCCATCGCTTGTTTTGCTTTCCACACTTGCTACTTCAGTTATCTATTGTAATCTTTTGAGTCTTTCAATATTTAATATGAATTTTATGTTGTTTAAAGGATTTGTACGAACAACTCAGATAAAGAATTTGCTCATTGCTCAATATCTCAAGAGATGTCAAATGAAGATATTAATGAAGAGTTGGGCATAGGACAGGATGAAGCATATGCATATGACTGTGAGGCGGCTAAAAGGGGGAAAGACAAGGAACAAAAGAGCAAACCTTTGCCAGGTACTTAGATTCAGTATTGGTGAACAATAGAAAACTTTGATATTATTTTACATATCTGTAATTCTTTATTGTGTTTTTCTTACCCGCTTTTGCAGGTAGCAAAAAGGCGTGCTTCAGGGCTATAAAAACAAACCAGTTTCTTCATCGTAACCGTAAAAATCAAACAATAGACGAGGTTAATTTTCTTGCATTTTGTCTGTTTGTTTGTTACGTCAGTAAGGATTTAGTAGGAAATGTGCTTGGCTGTCAATGTTGTTATTGTCCCTTTCTAGAGTTACTACGTACTTATCATGCTTCATTCTATTTTGGACAGATAATGGTTTGTCACTGCAAACCACCACCTGATGGTAGACTGGGTTGTGGAGAAGAATGTCTCAATAGAATGCTTAACATTGAATGTCTTCATGGTACCTGCCCTGCTGGCGATTTATGTTCTAATCAGCAGGTGTGATGTCTTGTTTGCAAGCAAAAGCGTTACATTCACAGTCAAGTTATATCTTTCTTAATCTTTTGGCTCGTATTTCTGCAGTTTCAAAAGCGGAAGTATGTTAAGTTTGAGAGATTCCAATCTGGTAAGAAGGGGTATGGCCTAAGATTGCTTGAGGATGTACGAGAGGGGCAATTCCTTATTGAATACGTTGGAGAGGTATGCTTTTGATGATCGTTCTACTTTGGGAGGCGTTATCAGTTGTAGATGAGCTTTTTTTGTCAGCATCTAGTTTCCTCCGGATCTATGTTTTTTTAATTCATACATGTGTATACCGTGACTTAGCCACTAGAAAAACTATTTTATGAATCACCTTCTTGTATAACAGGTGCTTGATATGCAGTCGTATGAGACTCGTCAAAAGGATTATGCTTCCATGGGTCAGAAGCATTTCTATTTCATGACACTGAATGGGAATGAGGTAAACATCTTTTTCTAATAAGTCAGCTGCTTTTTCATGTTTGATTGAAATGGTTTGTGATTTTGCTGTTTAAAGCGCTTGTAGAGTTGTTGAATAAAAATTGCGCGACTAATAGTAAATATGAGTATACGGCATATTGTTCCGTTAATGTGTCTCGTTTCTGATTTTAGAAGCATACTTAGAGAAGTGAAGACCCATCTTTGTAAACCTTTACTGGTTAAGCATTTTGCTTGAGTTACCTTGTGTCTCCTACATGATACACTTGTGCACAGAGAGGTTACACTTCTAATGGTTGTGCTTGTAATAGTTTCATTCCTTAACATATCATCTGCACTGGCTTGAAAGTCCTATCTCCTATTCCGCTTTTTATGTTGCCCTTTTGGAAGCTATACCTTTATGTTGCATCTTGCAATAACTTTTTAAGTTTTTTTGTTAATGCAGGTAATAGATGCTGGTTCAAAGGGAAATCTAGGGCGTTTCATTAACCATAGTTGTGAACCAAACTGCCGTACTGAAAAGGTGACTGTTAAGTGTTCTTTGAGGTATCATGCCTCATAGTGTGATTATAAACTCAGTGATAAAATCTGAATTGGGTCTGCTTCTTTGTTTTTAGATAAAGGTATTCCACTTCTGCTTTTTAAGTGTATGTTTTTCATTTGTTACTTCTTGAATGTTGTTGCAGTGGATGGTGAATGGCGAAATTTGCGTTGGAATATTCTCCATGCAAGACCTTAAGAAGGTAGGTTCTTTTACAGTTACGGCTATGAAAGTGATTTCTGTGATATTGAATTTCAATCGAGATGTGTTCTCTTTTTGGCTCTGCACAGCCGTAAACATCAAAATTATTTGATAAGTTCCTGCGATCCACCATCCATATATAACGGAAAATATCTTGTTTTGTCAATATTATGTTTGAGAATGTATCTGACGATAGGCCCAGCATTTTCAATACGCTTAGTAGCTAAAATGATATGTACGTTTGAAAACACCATAATGTACCTTTCTTATAGAACATTTTTTAGTCATTAAAATTAAACACAAGGTTTTGTGCTCTTTTTTTAAGGTGACACAATAATTAACATGTTACGTAAATACAAACGCCAAGGCCATATACAATGAAGGTCTGACATTTTTGAAATATCTATTTGTTGCATTGCAGGGTCAGGAGTTGACTTTTGACTACAACTATGTGAGGGTTGTTGGTGCTGCTGCCAAGAAGTGTTATTGTGGGTCATCACATTGCCGAGGTTATATCGGGGGAGATCCTTTGAACGGTGACGTAATTGTTCAAAGTGACTCAGATGAAGAGTGTCCTGAACTGGTGATCCTTGATGATGATGAAAGTGTGGAAGGAATCTTGGAAGCAACGTCTAGGATCTTCATTGATGGTGCTGACATGCAAATGCCACAGAATTCCACAAAAGTTAATGATTCGAAGGACCTTGCTTCTGATAATTTCCAATCACAGAGCTCATTATCTGTAAAACATCCAGAGATAGACATTCTTCCATCTCTTCAACCAACCCAAGTTTCCAACGAACTTTCGATGGACATGCCTGTCATTGCTGTTCAACAGGAGGTTCTTGTTGAAAAGAAGAATAAAAGCACATCTCCCACGTCCAGTTTTCTCAGCAGACTGTCCTCTGATGGTGCAAATGCTGATAAAACAGTAAAGCATGGGTCGGGTGAAGATAAGAAGACACTTTCCCGTCCTCGTATGAAAACTTCTCGTTCATCTGGGTCTAGTAAGCGAGACAAAGGAGGTGTTATTCCTGGTGTCAACAAAGCACAGAGTATACCAGTCAAAAAGTTGCAACAGCAGCCCAGAAAATGTAGAGGATCAGAGGAAGTTTCTCCCAGTGGGCGTATCGAAACATGTATGTTACTAGTATTGGAATTGAACTGTTAAGATACCATAATCATTCAATCATACTCGCTAATAACACCACTAAATCTGCAGTTGAAGGAAAACTGAACGAGTTACTAGATGCTGTGGGAGGGATAAGCAAGCGGAGGGTAAGTTGCTTAACATTACTCTTTAAGTATGGATTTCCTCACTTTAATTAGTTATGTTATAAGGTTTAAACTTCATCTTTCATTCCTTTCTAAGCGTAATTTTTGGTTTATGGGATGATGCACTTTTAGTTGATTCTTTTCCACTTGATTTGATTTTATGGAAACCTGCATCCCTGGCATAATTTGATTTTTTCTTTCTTGAAACAAACAGGATTCAGCAAAAGGCTACTTGAAACTTTTGCTTCTCACTGCTGCTTACCGAGGCAATGCCAATAACGAAGGAATTCAAAGGTTTTCAAGAATTCTTCCTCCGTATTTTGGTTATACTCTGCATCTGTTACCTGAATTCCTGTTGTTTTCTGTGAATCTATTGCAGCAATCGAGATCTTTCGATGATTCTTGATGCACTTCTGAAGACAAAGTCACGAACTGTTTTAGTGGATGTAATCAACAAGAATGGTACTTCTATCTTCTTTTAGTTTGGTACCTACATGACTACGCTTGTCTATCGTATGAATCTTTTCTTACCGTGGAAAGATAAACTAACCTCCAAACACATGTAGGTCTGCAAATGTTGCATAATATCATGAAACAATACCGGAGGGATTTTAAGAAGACCCCAATCCTCCGAAAACTTTTGAAGGTACATTCTTTGTAACCTGCTACTTCTATTTATGTATTGGTCAGAAGACTTTTGCCATTGTTTAGTAAATGATAATTCCAACCCAAAGCAATTCTTGGTTCGTCTTACGAAATGTGAAATATTTGTTAAATATGGTGTGAAACCTCAGGACAAGGTGATTACCAAAGAGTTTTGCGATTTTCTTGCTAATGCGCTCTGTCAATATCACTCGTTTTGCCTCAGGTATTAGAGTATCTTGCTACAAGGGATATTCTTGGACTGGAGCATATAGTCAGACCACCTCCTTATGCAGGGATGGAAAGGTTCGTAATCTTTCATCAAGGCTATGTCGCCTTTGGTACTTTATCTTTGACCTAAGAACTTTATTGGTTCTTATCCTGGATTGAGTGAACATTACTATTTTTTTTTTTAAAAGTTATAGCGTCAAGAGTAAAACCAAGCCATTGAGTTCATCATGTGTGTCAAATTTCTGAGTGTAAACGGTTCTATGTGTAACTTATTTGTGTTGAACTTACAAGTATTGGTATCTGTCCATAACGACCATTGCTTTTACACTCCTTATGCTACCATATGACATTTTCAAGTTTATCTATTTGCAGCTTTAAGGACTCTATTCTAACACTCACCGAGCACGATGACAAACAGGTAGCTAGCGTCCCATTTACTCTACGATTTTTTTTTATAACTGCACTCTTTTTGATATTATATTGAATTTTTAGACTATTGGACACCATATGACATTTCATGTTTATGTATTTGTTTTAGTAACCAGCATTTTTGGACCAATTGGTTGTATGTGTATGCCTGCAGGTTCATCAAATTGCGCGGAACTTCCGAGACAGATGGATCCCTAAGCCTTATAGAAAACCTTGGCGCGTCATCGACAGGGAGGAGAGATCAGAGTCTCGTAGAAGATCACCTATAAACAGTAGATTCAGAATGTCACAAGAATCTAGATACGATCATCATTCTCCAAGACCTGCAGAACCATTTGCATCTGTCATATCATCAGAGGCTGCAACACCTGAAACAGCTTCTGTATCTGACGGATGTCCAGAACCTAATCCAAGTCTTCCCAAGACAACTGGACGCAAGCGTAAAAGCAGATGGGACCAGCCATCTCAACAAACAGATGTCGTTGACGACCTTCCACCAGGGTTTTCATCACCTTGCACGGATGCGTCTGATGCAGTTACCGCACAGCCTCAAGAGAAGTTCCTTTCTCGGATAACAGTCTCCTATGGGATCCCTCTTAGCATCGTTCATCAACTTGGTTCACCCAGCAAAGAGGATCCCAGTAGCTGGTCCGTTGCTCCTGGGATACCGTTCTTTCCATATCCACCTCTCCCGCCGGTTTCTCATGGTGAGTTTTCCTCTAAGAGAAACGGGATCTTACCGGCTACAAACATCTCAGGTGTTACCGGGACTGTCTCAACTGCTACAAACAGGAAGAGGGAGTTTTCATCTGATATAGGAACAAGTTACTTTCGGCAACAGAAACAGAACGTTCCACCTCCGTGGGTGCGGAACAGGAAACCTAACTTTAGAGAAGAAGATGAACAAGTAAGAAACTCTTAGCTTTAGAGAAGTACACAGTCAATGAGAGTTGAAATGGAGAGACAATGCAGCTCTTGAGGAGAATTACAGTGATTGATTTGGTTAGTTTTGGCTCATAGTAAAGTCCCCTTTAGGGGAAATCATGTGCTTTTCTTTCCTTTTTAGTATATTCTAAATTCTTTTTTTGTTTATGAAGTTTTTAATATTAATGTAAGAGAAATCACATTCTTTAATCTCTTTTGCAAAGAAGTTTTGGAGTCCCATTCTCTATACCAGAAGAAACCTAAGCTATTCTCTCAAAAGTACCTACAAAATCTAGTTTACAGTACATCATAAATGAAAAAATAAAACTTATTACTTTGACATATCAAATTTTGGAATTCCACTCAAAATAATTTTAGTTTAAAATAGTTTTCAGTATGTTTGTTACACTATTCACTTCATAAAATATTTTTTTTATAGTTGTGAGATATAAATGTCAATATTGGAGATGTTTTAAAATGTGAGTATATTATATATAGTACAATCATGTATAATTCACGTGCAATGGGCCAAGAAAACTACCAACCTCTAAAATAGAAGGGACAACAAATATAAGCACCAAAATGATGACACGTAACAGGCCAAAAATATTACAAACGTCTACGTTCATCACGATCTATTGAATTTAAGAACTTTTTTTGTTATAACCACGACTTTGTCTTCTCTTCTCACTTTTTGTTCGTTAAATATTATGTAGGCAGACGCATCTTAGTTCATATATAATAAAACCGAATATTTATATAATCAAATGCCAAAATATTAAGGCAGACGCATCTTAGTTCATATACACGTGTTTTTATCATTGAAAGGTATTGAGTAGACTCTCTTACAAAAAAAAAAAGGTATTGAGTAGACGAAATAATAAATTTCATATCTTGCTCACATTTAATTCTATTAAATTGGCATAACTCTGATGTATACATGTAACTCTCAATCGTTTTAAATGACACGCTATTTTTATATGGTTCATGATATATTTGTATAGTGTATGGTCATGATTCACGCTTCTTTGAGTTAATGCAAAAAATAAATAAATGGAAGAGAATGATTAGGTTTACAACTAAATTTATTTAAGTTTAAAGAAATGAGATTTGTAAGATCGAGTGGCGTTGTCGTGGCGGAAACAAAAGCCACCAACTGAGTAGTCTACGTTTCCTCATCTTCCGGTTGATGTGTGTTGACCCCTCCCAGTTTGTTGCCACTTTCATTTCTCATTAGGTATGTTAGAAAAACTTTAGACGATAATTAGACGTTTAATTTGTATTCCAAACTCTAAATCTTAAATCTATAACAAAAAAACGTTAGAATATAATCGAATAAAGCTATATTCGACTAGCCAAATTATTCAAGGTAGAAAACACAATTTAAATTGATTATTATAACACTTTTTTATAACTGTGTGATATGGTGAGAAATTAACCGACTAATCTTACGAAACTCACTCACAGCAGCCGCGTATTCTTACCATTTTAAAATAGTTTCGGTGGCCAACTAAGATTGAACCAAAATTTTGTCGTATTAAGGTTTTTCCCTCAAACGCCACTTTACTACCACTACTGGTTGATTAATATAATATTGATTATGCCATTGAGTTATTTAACATAATGGAGATTAGTAACCAAACAATAGTACAATACATTCATTTAATTAGCTAAGGCATCTTATTAGAAAATCAAAACAAAATGAATAATACATTTCCTTAAGTCGAATCACAACAATTGAAAGATACTCCTAGTCCCTAGCAGTAATCTTATACCTTTTTCTTTGTCGAGGAGCAATAATCTTTTATATATAATCATCATAGTTTTGTCTTGAAAATGTAAGTGAGATGGTGATATAAGAAAATAATAAAAGAGAAGGTAAGAAGGGTCCACGACTCATCATGAAGTAGACGATGATGCATGCCTTTCAAATTTAGTTGGTGTGTCGTTCCCTCACTTCTAAAACGGCAGGTATTCTATTACTACTCCCCTCCATCTTTTCTCGACCACCATCATAATTAACTAACTAACCTTCTTCTTCGGCAATGATGACACACGTAAGCAAATACTTGAACGCAATAACGTCATTAATGTTGTGTACGTTACCTTGAGGCAACCGGTAAGCATGGGAGGTAACGTCTTCACTTATAATGACACTTGTAGGTTAATGGGTTGTTGGAGAGATCACATGACATGGTATGGTAAGAGCACATGCAATAGAAGTCCTTAGGTGGGATCCTTAAGGGAAAAATTAATATAATAATGTAAATAGTTAAGGATTTTTAGGTGAGAGAGTCTTTAAAATCCTTTATTAAGGATTGAAACATAAAGAGTTTCGTTACTGTTCACGGGCTCCACTCACACGTAGTAGCCCGTGATTGGTTGAATTTTTTTTTTTTTTTTATAAATCTGTAAAAAAAATTTAAAAAAATCAAAAAGTTACTTTTTTTAAGGATTCCCCTAGAGGAACACCATTGCATATGCCCTAATGTTTTGTTCTTCGGACCGGACATGTTTGAGCCACAAAACGGTCTTTTCCACCGACCCATTCTGTAGAAATATAATGCATTTATTATAGCAGCTTATAACCATGGTCCATGCAGTAATAATAATGGTTATTCATTATACTGCGCTCCATTTTTAAATAGATCACGTTGAAAATTAAATACATAGATTACTTTTTAGATTTTTATATTATGTAAACAAAAATGTTATTAAGGACGTCATCTAATTTGAAAAAGAAAATTCTAAAACATAATGTGTGTTTTGGTATGTAAACATATTTGAAGTTAATGATACCACAAAATGTCATATATATATATATATATACACACCTGTTGAAAGGGTATATCCTATATAGTATGGTCGTAATGAAAAAATGGTTGGTCGTAAATGAAAAAATTATTATCCATATTTTTGAAATCTATTGTTTGTGAAATTACATATTTGTTTATTTTCATTTGACTTAAAAAAAGAAACATAAGTAAACAAGTCAAAACTTCAACAGTAATCTAGAAAATAGGTTGAAACAAATTTTCATTTTTTTCTTAACATTAAAACTCTTTATTTTTCGCCATTCTTTCTTCAATTTGTTTGTATTTTGCCGTTATTATTCTTCACATTACTCAAATGATTTTTAGTTACAAATTACAATCACTATTTCAAGTGATATTGTTTTGGCTTTTCAGATGAAAACAGAGTCAGTATATGATTATATAAACATTGCTTATGTCATTGTGATTGAATGCACAGTAAGACTATGTCAAAAATTAGAAAACGACATAGAGAAAAACAATCATTAAATAATTTTTTTAAAATACTGTAAAAGTACTAGTAGGGTTATAAAATCATTTCTAATAATAAGATAGCTTCTCTTCTCTTCTCTTTCCGACAAGCATCATCAAAACCAAAACCTAACCTGCGGTTAAAACTTAAACCTCCTCTGCAACTAAACAGAGAGAAACAGAGGATCTTGTCTATATAATCCTTTTAAGCACACGCTCAAGCAAACAAGGGAACATTTTAAAATTCATACAAATGATAGAACAAAGCTCCGTCGAGGAAGGAGGAGTTGGCCGTACGATTCTCGTCGGCGTAAAGCTAGACGCGCCGAGCAGAGAGTTACTCACATGGGCTTTAGTTAAAGTCGCTGAGCCTGGTGACACTGTGATCGCTCTTCATATTCTTAGCAACGGTGAAGAAACGTTTTCTCTTTACATAAAGCTTTGATCTTTTTATGTTCTGTAATAGTAAAGTTTCGATCTTTTTTGTGTAGAGGTTGTTGATAAAGCAGGGAACTCTTCGCTTCTCTCTTTAGTGAAAACGTTCGACTCTGTTCTCGACGTTTACGAAGGTTTCTGTAACTTAAAACAGGTAAAGTCTGAAACTTTAGCCCTTTTGATCCTTTTGAGGTGTTGAAAGTTTTGGAATTTTTGTAGGTGGATCTGAAGCTGAAGCTGTGTCGTGGTGACTCTCCTCGAAGGATCATAGCTAGAGAAGCGAGATCGTTTTGTGCATGGAAAGTTATAGTTGGGGTTTCGAAATCTCACCACACGATTCGTTCATCAGCTTCGGTGGCTAAGTACTTGGCTAAGAAGCTACCAAAGGAGTGTTGGGTTCATGCTGTGAACAATGGGAAGATTGTGTTTCAAAGAGAAGGGTCTCCTCCATCATTGGCCTTTGATCATTCTCAAGGTTTGACCTTTTTCTTGAGAAAGTTTCACCATTTTTCTTGGTAGTCTTTGGTGGTTTTAAATTGGGTTTTGGTTGTTGTTGTTATAGGGAAGGAAGATGTTAGGAGGAACACTTTGTTGAATGTGCTTCAGAGATCTGTTACATTGAGTACACCTACCAGAGTTGTTAGCCATTGCGAGGAGGCTTCCAAGGAAGATGATAAGGATCAAACTTGTGGTCAGAGTTTGCAGCAGGCCTTGGAAGCTGCTCGTTTTGAGAACTGTTCAGTTTGTGGTCCGGCTTCTTTGTCTCCAAATGATACAAGAACTCCCAGAAAGTTATGTGGAGATGATGATGATGATGATGATGAGTGCAACAAAGCAAAGGAGATTGTGCCTGTGAAATGTCTAGAGGAAGAATCAGGCGTTTCTATAACTAAGTTGGTTAGTAAACAGTCTGAAACTATACCAGGTTGGCCTTTGCTTCGTCGTACTTTTTCTTCCTCAGGACAACCAGTTACACCTCACAGGACTTCGTCCAAACAGATACCTGTAGCTCAATGGGCTTTGAAGCTTCCTCCGAGGAACAGTAAGCAAATTGGTTATGACTCTTCTCATGGTACTGACTCTATCACCACCAAGAAGTCTTCTCCTGACAATAGTCTAAGAAAGCTCCCTGAGGAGCTAGAGAGACTTTACGAGAGATTCTCTTCAACTTGCAAGTTTTTCAAATACAAGGAACTTGTTTCCGTAACATCAGACTTCTCCCCTGGTGTGTTCTTCTCTCCTCTATGGATGACATGTTTATAGTTCTTGAAGGCTCTTGTTATAGTTACATTGTAACTAAGAAAAAGCATTGTGGTTTCAGATAATTTCATTGGGATAGGAGGTAGCAGCAGGGTTTATAAAGGTTCTTTGTCCAATGGAAGAGAGGTTGCAGTGAAGATTCTCAAGCAAACAGAAGATGTCTTGAATGATTTCGTGGCCGAGATCGAGATTATCACAACGTTATGTCATAAGAACATTATCTCTCTTTTAGGCTTTTGCTTTGAAGACAATAACCTATTACTTGTATACAATTATCTCTCAAGAGGAAGCTTAGAAGAAAACCTTCACGGTAGACAAGCCCTTACCCTTTTTAAGCAACTTTGAGATTCTATTATGATCATGGATCTCAACAAAAATGCTTGGTTTCAAATTCAGGAAGCAAGAAAGATCTGTTTGCATTCCAATGGAGGGAGAGGTACAAAGTAGCTGTGGGAGTGGCCGAGGCATTGGAATACCTGCATAACAGTGCTTCGCAACCTGTTATCCATGGAGATGTTAAGTCATCAAACATACTATTATCTGATGACTTTGAGCCACAGGTAAGTTACAAACTATATTGGTTCTTCATATGAGTAACAAACAAATGATTAGTAAGCCATTCTCGTTCCAGCTTTCTGATTTTGGGCTTGCGAGGTGGGCGTCTATATCCACAGCACACATTATCTGCTCAGACGTTGCAGGAACCTTTGGGTATGGGAGAGTACTGTTTTTTTGGCTGATGTTTAATGAAAGTTCTTGGCTAATCTTGTTTTTCTTGATGCAGCTACTTGGCTCCAGAGTACTTCATGTATGGTAAGGTGAATGATAAGATAGATGTGTATGCATTTGGTGTTGTTCTACTCGAGCTACTTTCTGGAAGGAAACCTATTAGCAGCGGATGTCCAAAGGGACAAGAGAGTCTTGTCATGTGGGTATGTGTTTGCCACAGACCCTTGCATTTGCTGCATAATAGTATGTTCTCTGCTGCTCTTGTTGAAACAAGTATGTATGTAATGTTCATTTACAGGCCAAACCAATTCTAGACGATGGAAAGTACTCTCAGTTGTTAGACCCGAGTTTGCGGGATAACAAGAACATGAATGGTGACCAAATACAGAGGATGATGTTACCTGCTACTCTTTGTATTCGACGTAGCCCTCAAGCTAGACCAAAAATGAGTGCTGTAAGTCATGTTCTTTGTATCTAATCATACCTATGTGCAGTTGTCTTAACGAATGTGGAATGATGCAGGTCTTAAAGCTTCTCAAAGGTGATGAAGACACGCTCAAGTGGGCAATGCAACAAGTGAGTAGTAGTTCAGATGAATCAGAGATGCTTGAGGATGAGCAAAGTCAAAGATCTGACTTGCAGTCACACCTTAACGTAGCGCTTCTTGATGTTGAAGATGACTCTCTCTCCATGGGAAGCTTCGAGCAAGGCATCTCTGTTGAGGAGTATCTTAAAGGCAGGACAAGCCGTTCTTCAAGCTTCGACTAAACCCTCAAGGTTACTGAAGCTATTATGTGTATATATATGGACGGGTGTTGGATGTGTGGGGTTCTTTTTAGCCCTCATACCTCCCCGGTTTAGGATTGTGATTGTAGTTTTCAATTGTTTGGGAGGTGTGTTTCACAATTGTCATCTTCTTTTGAAGTCTTTTTTGGGTAAACTTGTTATAGTTGTGGTAATAAAACGAAAGAGAAAATAGTGTATCAACAAGCATTACATGTCTTTCTTTAGATTAAACTGCGATTAAAGAGTTTCTAATGATAACTAGAGTTGTTTAAATGCTTGAAGTCTTAAACTACTAGTATTACTACCTAAAAGATCTCTTTTTGTAGAGTCTTGAGTTTCAGTTTAAGGATGTGTGGCGCTGCCTTACTTGAAGCATACAATATCTTTGCATTCTCTCATCACACGTGTTTCATGCAACCATGGTTTGAATGCCCCTTCAAGAACTATGTTCTGCAAAAGAAACAAATCATATAAGACACACTAATACATAATGCAAACTAATATCACAAAGAGTTTCATGACACCAATGCACACACACACAGACTTGCACATGTTATGTCATAAAAGTAAAACTGTACCTCGAAATAAAAGAAGAAGCCACGCAATAGGTTTAAAGCTCTATGATCATCCTTTGCATAACGAGAACGACGAAACACACGCTTGAAATCTGCATATAATCAAACCAATGGCAAACAAAAGGCAAAACAGAAAGAGATTGACAAAGATCATAACACAAAGAAGTATCACAAGTTACATTATTCCCTAGCAGTAGTCAGATTATTACCTGGATACCGGTCGAGATATGAAGGTCCCAACTGGTGATCAACATTATATTCGATCTCTCTTCCATCTCGTAATTGCCTAGACCGAGTCAACTGTTTCTTGTGAGATGCCTCAAGATAGCGTTGCTTGAACTCATTTTTATCAAAGGGCTGTCTGAGAATTTCCAATAGCTTCTTGCTAAATGTAGAGTTGAATATATCTTCAGGTTCAATACGGTCTTCAAGATCCTTGGAAAACATTGCAGCAAAAGGAAAAAAAAAATGTCAATAAATCAAGACAAGACAAGAATGAGAAAAAGACATAGAAGTAAGAGAGCTTTCACATACTATCACTTTGCCGTCTTTGTTTGCCTCGAATGGGGAATAGCCTCCATCAGAAAATGGACAATTACTTACTGCAATAATATCAGGATCTGATATAAACACTAAGGCTTTCTCAGGCTTCACTTCTGGATCAGCTTCAATGACAGTAACAGAGTTTCTTAGATACGCTAGGAAATATTCATAGCTTTTATCCATTAAGGGTCGGTTCTCTTCATTCACAACCGTCTTGCAAGCTTTAAAACTGTGAAGTAAGTTGTCTTTCACATGACTTGTAGACTTTGCTTTAGCCTTGTCCTTGCTCACAGGGATCTCCTCTTCTTTCTTTTGTTTGGTGTCTTTGTTGTTAACCAAGTTCTGATCTGCTCTTCCCTTTTCAGTCTTAAGTGTCTTTGAAGCTCTAAAAATCGGTTGAGGCTTTGCCTTTCTCCTTCCACTGCTCTCCTCATTCTCCTTCTTGCAGACTATGAAATTTCTCTTCTCTTCTTGTCGAGCATCCCCTTTCTTTCGTTGGGTATCTTTGGTGTTAACCACTGGGATAATCTTCTCAGCTCTCAGTCTCTTTGAAGCTCTGAAAATTGCCTGAGGCTTTGCATTTCTCCTTCCACTACTCTCCTCACTATCCAATTTGCTCCAGTTCTTTGGCTTCCTTCCTCGCCGAGCAACTTCTTTCTCTTGATGGGTGTCTTTGACATCACTTGTACGCTCTACTTTGATAGTGTTCTTCTGCAGAGAGACTTCTTTCTCTTGTCTGGTGTCTTTGCCACCATTACTTGTAGGCTCTAGTTTGATAGTGTTCTTGGACAGAGCAATCTTCTTTCCCTGTATAGAAGCTTCTTTCTTTTGTTGGGTGTCTTTGCCAACACTACTTCTAGGCTCTACTTTGATAGTGTTCTTAGTCATCGCAATCTTCCTTCCTCTTAGAACAACTTCTTTCCTGAAAACAGTTGACTTATGATCTTCTTTACGAGTCACAGTCTTCAACTTCTTTGAAGCACCTGAAATCAAAAGAGGAGGCTCTGATCTTCTCCTTCCTCTACTTACTTCCCTGCCTTTACTCCTACCAGTTGCTTCCTTATCAACATTGTACATAATACGCATCGGAGAAGTCCCACTCTCAAGCAAATACTGATGGCTCTCCTTAAAGGTTGTTAAGTACTTCATATATTCTAGATCATACTCCAAAACGGAAGAGGAATCATCAACACAAACAATCTGCATACTGGTTCCACCATCTGCAGCTAAAGTGTTAGGTGGCTTGCGTGATGAATTCACTTCACCACCACCACGAGCCAGCATTCTACCAAGAGCTATTAGTTCCTTCTTCACAGCTTTCATGCTGACCTTAGAGTTATTCGGTTTCCTCATCCTGAAAACAAGCATTGACAAAAACAACAACATAAGAAAAAAACATGAAACTGATCAGACTCGTCGCATCAACATAAGACTAATCTAAAGTGAGTTCCTTGATATTCAACGCCTAAGTACTTAACCTAGTACACCATACAAGTGTTTCACTACACCAGTATATGGAAAGAAAATGAAAAAGTTGTAATATTTTCAGTAATTTTAGTTGATGAAAGCAAGCTATTACACTAAAATAGTAAAGCATACAACAAGTGTCTCAACGCTCAATTACTTGACCTAGTGGTACAACACTGACTCAAAAACCAAGAACAACACACAACTAAGTGTAAAGGTGTAAAGGTTCAATCTTTTTTGTAGTTCATTTAACATTTACATCAAAAAAAAAACTTTTTTGGTAATTCTAGTTGATGAAAGCAAAAGCTATAACACAAACCTCACTTCGAGTCTCTCGTCCTCCGCAATAGTAGTCGATATTCTACACTAAACAGCTGAAACAAACACAAACCCCCAAGAGATTATTACTCTTTAAGAAACTAAAGATGGAAACTTTCTTTATGGAAACAATTTGTGAGCTCTTCAGAGCAAAATCAAGACACTTTCAGGTAAATAAAGACCAATTCAAACATGGGTAATGCTTAAAATTGAAAAAGAAGCTACCCTAGTAGTAAGAGAACCCACAACGGAAGAAGAACAAGGATTCGTGATCTGTAAGAACAAGCAAAGACCCGTTCTTGTATGAGATCTAAACAAACAAAAAGTAGCTTACTTTGCTCAAAAATCTCAATGGATATGGCCCCCTTCGCTGGATTCGTCACTCACTGTAAATGCATGATTCGAAAACTCAGAGCCGTTCCGTTCCGTCACCTCTTAACTACTTACGCGCTATTTTGTGCGTGTTAAGTACTCTTGATGGGCCGAAATTTGAAGGATTTTGTGTTATAAACAAGGCCCAATAAAGGTTTGGAATTATATTGTTATTTAATTATATATCTAGATCTTTAAAATGACAAAATAAATATAGTGAGAAATAATAGACCTAAAATAAATTTTGTCCCCATAATATCAATTAAAAAAAATGATCAAAATAAACTTTATTAAAGGATGTACATATACATTTATACTCATTGGATTAACTAATTTATACTTAAGGTTTAGAGTTATAGGATGAGATTTTGGAAGTGAGGTTTAAAATTTTAAAAAAAAATTCAAAATAAAAAATAGTTTATTTTGGTCGTTTTTCGTAAGGTTTATTTTCGTGACAAAAACTTCAAAAAAAATTATTTGAAAGATTTGTCCAAATATAAATCAAACACATGAAAACAAATCATAAGTATCTTTATAGATAAATATGTTTTTTTGGTTCTTAATAAATGTTAATTGCTAGTTTTTACTTGGATTTATTTCTATATAAGTACATATTTGGTGGGGACGAGTTCACCATTGAAAGCATGTGAGCATGTGTTTTTTTTTTGTCAATGCGCATGTGGTTTATATACGATATCTCTAAAGTCAGCAAGTCAAAAGAATACATAACTGAGAGATGTATGTTGAGATCATCAACCATCTATACTATAATAAAAGTTTAATATGAGAGCATATGAGGCTGTCCACGTCATCACTTTAATTCAACCAATCACAATGTCTCTTTCTGCCATGTTATCATGGGCTTCAAGAAAATCGATCGGGCTTAAATACATAAAATTGGTTGGGTTTTGTGGCCCATATTAAAATCAATCAAATCTTTCATAAATCTATAGGATTCCCTTAAATCTCAAAATCGGGTCATGTGTCCTAACACACTTGACTGTTAAATGCAGAATGTTCTATTTGTTTCCAATCTCTCTCCTTAGACTAAATTATTTCATATGTAAGAGTACAATTTTCTCCATTGCCTGATATTTTGGGATTACTTGAGCCTTTATCACTTGACTTTTTTACAGCATCAATTACTTTAGTTATGTTGGAGAAGTTGTTAGTGTTCGACTTATTGTAAACCCCGAGGGTAAGCATGTGGACTATGGCTTTGTTGAGTTTACTTATGTTGACGCAGCACTTAATGTCTTCCGACTCATGAATGGTGAATATTTGCTCGATCACATGATTTTTTTTATGTGGTTAAGCTACCTCCGTACCGTCTTCTACCCAAGTAAATTTTACTTTCCATTTTATGGAATTTATATATTTTGCTAGAGTTTTAACATCATTTATATAAGACTAATTTATATATTTTTTTGTTAATTAGGTATAACCTTGTAGAGAAGTTCTGGTAAGAGATCTAATGGTGAAGTTTTTTTTGTAAACATGGAAACATCATTTTTTTCTCGAAATTTTAGTTACGAAGACTATCTCCGAAGAGAGTTCACAAAAAAAAAAGACTTGATGAAACTTGCTATGAAGAAGAAGAAGTCCTTGATGAAACTGAAAGTTTTATTGAGGTACTTAAAGAAACGTTTAACATTTATTAACATGAACTGTAGAAGACGACAACTTTAATGAGACTTTTAAAGTAGTTTTCAAATATTTCCCATCGACTATAAATTAACAATATTACAAAATGTAATAAACTAACAATATAGAATATGTATGTTTTATTTTTTTCCATAATACAGCTACGTTTGTGTCAATATCAATTATTAAATATTTATAACTTACCTCAATTTTTAATTGATAAAAAAAGAATATAGCATTTGTACAAGTATAGTTTTGTTTGAACTGTGAAAATAAGAAGCTACAGCTAAACTACAAATATTTGAAATATTCATTTGAAATGATTTATTCAATCAGTTTGAAAATCTTTTTCCTATCATTTAGGTTGAATCGAATGAAATAGTCATTTCGTCAATTATACTAATAAATAGATAAAATAATAAAGAGACTTTTTGCATGATGAAAAATTAAGCAATTGATCTTTATTTTATTTTTTTGCACATTATTCTATTATTTTTTTTTCATCAATTCCTAAACATATTTAACGGTTACACCCAAAAACAATAGCAAAAAAAATTGTTTTCTGGCCTTAATACAACTTATAAGAAACAAATAATGATTAGCAGCGAATTATTATGGATGATTGGAATCTTAATTTCAATTAATATATAAATAAATTTAATATTATTCATTTTTTATTCAGTTGTCAATATGTCTTCACTGCTTCTCGCTGATCTGCACACAATGTAGATCTATTTCTATTATCTTTTAAATTCTTTTTTAAAATTCTTCTTTTCAGAGTTTTTCTTCAAACATTTATCTATTTTTTGTACAATTTTGGTTAGTTCTTATATGATGTACTATATCGTAATATAGTAATAGCAAAAGTGTGAAGAAAAAGAATCAAGTGATATCATAAAATTGAATTTTAACTAATATTTTAATTTATTTTTATTCAATTTATGTACCAATTTATACGTACTTTGATACTGAAATAAACTTTTTTTGAATTTTAATAATTTAAAATTTTCAATCAGAAAAACAATATGTAATTTATAATATAGGGAAAAAACCCGGGCGTAGCCCGGGGAAATCTCTAGTTACTTTAAAAGAGAAATGTGAATGACATGAAAGCTGGTTCTGGAGGTTAACCATCAGTCACACGTTTCATGCATGCCTAGTATAGATGTATACCCATCTGCTCTTTTACTTCTTAGTTATAATCCCACATAACTTACATAAGATTGTTGGAAACACATTTTTATTAGCCCAATTGAATTGTCGCATGTCATACAAAGATGACATCTAAGAGCATAGTACTGACTCATGAATGTACTGTTTATATATATATATGTATGTATACAAATGTGTATAATATATCATGTGTAGCAATTGAATAAACAGTGCAATAATTCCTAATAATATGCATGGCCTCACCATACTCTTCTGGCCAATGTTCATTATAGAATTACATGGTTGTTGAAAAGGGATATCATCGCGTTAAGGTTGTAATATATTCGATTATATTCACATTAATTACATGGTCACTATCAACTTTCTATCGTTTCCTATTTTATTCCAACATTGTTGGCATTGCCATGGATTATTACGTTTATTCTTTCTTACATTTTGTGTTGAAAATTACCATATATAGTTATACTATAAATCATTTAAAGCTTGGAATATGTAATGCATCAAAATATAAATTTATTGGTATTCCCTAGTATCAAAATCAGTCTTATAATAAACGATCTAATTGTAGGACTAATTGTATGAAGAAAATGGGGGAAATAGGATAATTAGTAACATTATTGAGATGCAGTGTGTACATACACGAATGTAGCAATGAAGTATGAGTAGCTCAAAACAAACGTTTTTGTATAATATACATCAAATAAAGTACTGCGTAAAATGTATATTTTGTAATGAAAATTTAATCTCTTTATTCTTTACACAGTAAAATGAGTATTTTTACTCTGATTTAACGTATACGTTACGTTATACAACATAAAATTTTACCAGTAATAAATATTGAAATGTGACCAAAGAATAGTTTGATTAAATATTGTGCTCAAACGAACAAAATTAGTTAATCAAACCCTAACATATGTGATTAACGTGGAGATAAAAATAACGATTATATTTACAAAAACAAGTTGACTTGATGCACATGGATCATTCTTAATTATTACTCTTAAGCCAAGAACACGTGACTTCCTCTGAATCCACTCTCACATTTATTTGATTGGCTTCATCTTGCGTTCAAAACCCGAAGTTTTTGGATCGTATCGTATCGTATGCATTTAAGCAAAACTAGATAATTGTTTTGATGTCCAATGCAATATTGTCCATCTTTTACTCAAAATTTTATATGTATTCTTCTGAAACTGCTCAAAATTTTCTACTACATATTTTCAAAAAAAATCATATCTTTTAAATTTTTCACACATATTAAAAAAACATATAAAATTTTAGTTACTAATACACTACATTATAAAGTAGTTAACTATTTTTCATAATTTTTTACCAATAAAATTTTAGTAAACATTTTAAAATTTTCACAATTTATCATAAATTAATATATTGAGAATGTAAAATATGCATTTTTTTAAACGATTTTTTTTTAAATATGGAAAGAGTATTAATTAATGGAGGCACACTACACAACTCATCTAAATATAAAACCACCTTGGCACGTAAAAGTCTCCAATAGACAACGCACCCATTATGCTGCCAACACTTGAGTGATAATTCATCAGCTTATAGCCGACGCATCTAAGCTGGCAAACTTGGATTAAGTCAATACGAGTTTTTAACCAACAAATGATATATGTAACGTTAGTATTAGCTAGAATAACACCCACAATATAATATTGCAAGATAATGCTTTATTTTCCACCTAATCACATCCGAACAAATATATATACTTCACTGATTGCATTATCAATAGTAATAACTTTACTAAGATAAACAGACAAAACACATTTAGTCAAAAAAGTTAATATTTAGCAATGGAACTTCTACGTCCACACCCTTCAAACTCATCTCCTCTGTCTGTACTCGGTTTCTTAGACCGAGCCGCCTCCGTTTACGGCGACTCTCCTTCCCTCGTCCACACGACCACGACCCATACTTGGTCTGAAACCCACTCTAGATGTCTCCGTGTCGCTTCCACTCTATCTTCCTCCTCACTAGGGATCAACCGTGGCCAAGTTGTCTCCGTTATTGGTCCCAACGTGCCTTCTGTCTACGAGCTTCAGTTCGCGGTTCCAATGTCTGGAGCAGTCCTCAACAACATCAACCCTCGTTTAGATGCTCATGCACTCTCTGTTGTTCTGCGTCATAGTGAGTCCAAGCTTGTTTTTGTCGACCATCACTCGAGTTCTTTAGTCCTTGAAGCTCTCTCGTTTTTGCCTAAGAATGAGAAACCTCGTCTCGTCCTCCTCCAAGATGACAGTAACATGTAAGGCCGGTTCTCGGTACAACTTGAACAATCGGTTTGGCCCTCAAAACTTAAAAAGATACATGCATAGATCATCTGGCCACAAATTATTGATATTCTTTTTAGTGTTCTAAAAATCGATTTAGACAGAACATCATTTTTAATGCAGCTTTAGCTTCTTTCTCTATTTACCTATATTATAACATTTAGAGGTAAATTCAATCTATTTTACTTTTATTTTTTTTCTAAAATAGAGATTGATATTATTGAAAAACATATTGAAGTAAATTCTACCTCTATTGTTGAGTTTTTTTATTTTAGAAGTAATAATAAGAAAATATATTAGAGAAAGTCTCGGATATAAGCAAACGATTTTTCGAATTTTTTTTTTTAATATTGGTACATACGTTCATTATCAAATTGGTCTAAATGATCGTCTAATCAACAATTTTCTATATTTCGTTACCGTCTAGTCTAGTGATTTTGAACATTTAATATTTTTAGTAAGTTTAATCTAAAATTATTTATAACTCCTTAAATTTCAGTTCCGGCCTTTCCAACATGTCATCCTCATCCGCTGACGTGGATTTTCTTGACACGTACGAAGGTGTAATGGAGAGAGGAGACCCGAGGTTCAAGTGGGTGCGTCCTAGCAATGAGTGGAACCCAATGGTACTCAACTACACTTCCGGAACGACGTCGTCTCCCAAGGGTGTGGTACTTAGCCACAGAGCAGTTTTCATGAGCGCGGTTAACTCTTTGCTCAACTGGTCTATGCCTAACCGACCAGTCTACCTATGGACACTACCTATGTTCCACGCCAACGGTTGGGGCTACACATGGTCCACAGCTGCTGTGGGGGCCACAAACGTATGTGTCCGAAGAGTTGATGCCCCGACCATTTTCGAGTTGATAGACAAGCATCAAGTCACTCACATGTGCGCCGCACCGATGGTTCTCAACATGTTAACTAACTATCCAGCTCGGAGACAGCTTAAGCGCCCGGTCCAGGTTATGACAGCCGGAGCTCCTCCTCCGGCTACAGTCATTTCAAGCGCCGAGAGTTTAGGTTTTGATGTGGGACACGGTTACGGGCTGACAGAAACTGGTGGTCTAGTTGTCACATGTGCGTGGAAGCCCGAGTGGGATGGACTAGGACAAGAGGAGAGAGCAAGACTGAAGTCAAGACAAGGTATTAGAACTGCTGTATTCGCGGAAGCTGACGTGGTAGACACGCTAACCGGAAAGAGCGTGGAGCACGACGGAGAAACCGTGGGAGAGATTGTTTTCAGAGGTGGTTCTGTCATGTTGGGATACTACAAGGACCCGGAAGGCACCGCGGCGAGTATGAGAGAAGACGGATGGTTCTACACTGGAGACATAGGAGTGATCCACCCAGACGGTTACTTGGAAGTCAAGGATAGGTCAAAGGATGTGATCATATGTGGAGGAGAGAACATAAGCAGCACTGAAGTGGAGACGGTTTTGTACACGAACCCGGCGGTTAAGGAGGCAGCTGTGGTGGCTAAACCGGATAAGATGTGGGGAGAGACACCTTGTGCGTTTGTGAGCTTGAAGTGTAATGATGTTGGGTCTGTTACTGAGAGAGAGGTAAGAGAGTTTTGTAAGAAGAAGCTACCAAAGTATATGGTTCCAAGGAATGTGGTTTTCATGGAGGAGCTTCCAAAGACTTCTACTGGGAAGATTCAAAAGTTTCTTCTTAGACAAATGGCTAAGTCTTTGCCTTGATTGAAAGGCACAATCTTGATTTGTTGCTATTGTTCAAATAACTATTTGTAATTCGGGTTAAACTATAGTTTTTATTAACTAAAATAAATTTGGTTAAATATAATTATGACACTTTTTATTTTCTTGTGTAAGGATTTGTTATTATGAAATAAAGATTTCACTTCTTGATAAAGTTGTATAAAGAGTAGAAAAAACTAGTTAGTAGCAAAGCTGTTGTTACCTGTGTGTAACCAACAAGATTAGCATCATCTCATAAAAAATCTACAACTTGTCTCTGTGTTAGGTGGTGTGTAGCTGTTACCTTCGCATTCTACTCCACAACCCTGAGACTCTAGACTGGTGATGTCTCTTTCTGCTTCCTAAACCACTGTCACTCACACTCCCACCTTCATAAAGGTTTTCATGAACCTCTGAGAACTCTTTCGTCCATGTACTCATTGGAATCACATATGAATCATCCTTTGTCTTTTTCTTCTTCTGCTCAAATCTTTTCACATTTTCAGATATCTGATGGAACGTTCTGTTCACTTTAGCTATTCCTCTTTCAACAGGCTCCACCACGTGAGAAACCGTGAACCTCATGTCATCCGCAATGATTTCACCACTCCCCATCACCACATCACGCACACTCTGTGGGAAACTCAAGCGTTTCTCTGTCTCATCATGTCTACCATACCGCATCCTAGTCGTTCTTTCACTGTCTTTAACCTCTTCTGGGTCAGGAGGTGTGTCTATAGAGGCATAATCTGACATCACTGCTACGTTACGGACACATCTTTCCCCACGCTTGTAAGGAGCTGCTGGAAAGACATAGAGATGAACCACAGCAGCAACACCCATCTGTACATACATTTTTCAAGTTTGATAAGCTAAGCTTACAGTCTCAAACGGTGGTAAGCTAAGCTTACCTCAATACAGATGATGTAGTCTTGTATTCGCGTCTTCAGCTCCTTAGCCAACGACCCTTTGAACAGTCCCATGGAGAAGAGGAACGCAACAATAATACCTTGCCACCAGGTGAGGAATACAATAGACTTGAATGTTAAAAACTTGGCCAATGGTTTGATGGGTGCTAGCTTATCTTTAATTACACCGTAGAACTGTACAAGGCAATACAATGCCCATGTTTGACTGAAATTCAAGACTACAGCCAGATATGGATACCTGCATTGAGACAAGAGGTTAGAATCAAGACAGGACAAGAGAAGGGGGGGGGGGGAAAGAAGAAGATTACCCGTAATTCCATTGGAACTTCCCTTCTCCATAAACTCCAAAGGCTTCAAGGATCATTGCTAATAGAGCACAGATCATTTTCAATATCATCTGAAGTATAAATATAGCATCAGTTGAAGCATAATAATAGAGCATAGTCCACTAAAAATGTACATACGTATTGAACGATGCCAATTTTCACAGCGTGATAAAACTGAGGACCAAGATTCCAATCTTTTAGGAAGCAGTTCATTGGAAAAGGATGCTCCACAACTCCATAAGTACATGTGCCTTCGAGAAGAGGAGTGGTCTGGGTGATAACTGTTTGCTGTTCCATGAATTCAATTGTACGCTCTTCTCCATCTGGAGGTACACAGATAAAAAGAATGACTCTTACGTTATAACTGAGAATAATCACAAGTCAGTAGATTACAAAGATGTCTTCAAGTAAACCAAGAATCTGAGCCATTAGCCCTCAACAATTAGTCTTACTTTTTCTACACAACAAATCTAGCTCAATCACCTACTATATAACGTTCATAATTACTTTAAATCTCAATCTAGCCACACCATAACATGCATGCATGTCCATTATCAATCACTTGCTTATTTGAAGCCCAAACAAATCATATTCATGGACTCAGAAGGTAGTAGGGATACAGATATAGATGGTTATGTGAAGAAGCATTACCTAAACAAGCAATCAAATATCTCTCAAAGCAGTAGAGCGCAAAAGCTTCATAACAATCCCGAATCACCTCGCAGTTAAAAGCTGCTTCTGAATTCAACAAAGACAAAAACTGGCACGAAAATCATAAGAAAAGATTGCACTATCAAAGATGAAATTTAACATGTAAATATACCGATTCGAGGGCATAAACAGGGACCATCAGAATAAGTCCAATAAGAAATTTCTGTTCCTGTAACAAACAAATAAAAGGGAATGTTACTGGTGAATGTAATAATACAGTATCATGAGGAAGATGGAGTAAGAAACCTCAGGCTGATGATAAGAAGCAAGGTGTTGAAAGATGAGATACATAGGGAGGAGGATGGCAACAAGAACGAAAACACTGGCACTCAAGATAGGCCAAGTGAAAGTAGTCTCAGCATCATCAAAAGTGAGGTTAGGAAGCAACATTAACCGGAATTTACTAGAGGACTCTGCCATTGAGAGAATAAAGAAGAGAGAGCAGAGGATTCCCCTCCACTCCATTTTTAGTAAGCAATAAGATAAACACTTTCTCCCAAGCAAACAAGTGCTCCACAATCACTGATGACTTATAGAAAGCTGTATTAGGAAACAAAACCTGAATTAAAGAGTAACAAGAGGAGAATTAGATTGGGTTTAAGATCAAAATCAAATCTTTTAACTGAACAAACAACAAAGCTACCAAACCCTAAAGTCACTGATTCCTTCTTCAAGCTATGAGAATCGCATCAAAAAGTGATAAAAACAAGACCTGCATTACGAGAATTGAATTGGGCTAAGATCAAAATCGAAACTTTGGAAACCAACAACAAATCAAACGCAAAAAAACCCTAAAATCACCGACCTAATTAAGACGATTCCAAATGCGAGAGAAAGAGAAATTTGCAATCACGAGAATTCTAAAGCTGCAGCGGATCAATTAGAGGAAAAAACAGAGTGACGATGGCTTCGAGAGGTTAATCGAATCCAACAAAAGATGGAGACTTTTTAATTTCCGCGTGGAAGAGGAGAACGAAACAGAGAAAGCTTCTTCCTTTGGCGGTTCTGGGAAGCTTAACCCCCAAAATCACTTTTGTCTGATTTGCTGACGTGTTATTATCATCATTTATCAGATTATCTCACGTGGCCACATCACCATTTATCAGATTATCTGATCGAATGATCTATTTACATCAAAAGAACAACATGAATCTCTTCCCCATCTAAAGAT
>CAJHQP010002012.1:45791-96169 GCA_905132765.1 Moricandia arvensis | reverse complement strand
CAGGATGAAACAAGATGTAAGAGGCATTATTTGGAACCATTAAGCAGTGGAATGTAGCCAAGAAGTTGAATAAATGAGGGGGATCTCATAACATTCCAAGCTTGACTTGTTCCACATGGTCAAGCTTGAGGGGGAGTGTTGATCTAAGGAAATAAAGAGAGGAGGTTCAAAGGGTTTAGAATGGAGTTTGAGATCAAAGGGAAGATTGTGCAAAATTAGGGTGAGTATACGGACGGTACGGACCGTACGGACCACTCGACCCAAATCATTTTAAACTCGACCAAAACATATTTTGGTCTTGTGCACAAAACCGGTTCAAGTTGTACGGATCCGTACAACTCAAGGTCTGTACATCCATGGCTGAGACTTGTGTCACAAGGCAGAAGGAAGAAGATAACCTTGCTGGGTAAAAGGAAGAAGGTTAACCTGATGGTTACTCAGTAAGAAAGAGGCTCGCGGATAAGGAGTCAAGCTTGACCAAGACAGCCTGTCCAAGGCTGGAAAGGATAAGGCATCTAGTCAAGATGCCAAAAGCATCTCGCACCCTTATCCACAAGTTCAAACGAGGCGCGCCACTCTCCTTGACCGGCCACGTCTCTTCCCTTATGGCCTTTCCTTTTGTAACCGTTGTAAACCTACTTTACTCTCTATATATTTGTAACTCCTCTCAGATTAATGGAAAAAAGCAATACACTCTCTCTTTTCCGAGCTACTCTCTCTTCTCTCTTGTTCATCATGAACATCAAGCATTACTCTTCTTAATCTCTCACTCTCTTTCACTCTTTCTCTCTTAGATTCGCCTACTCTCTGCTTATTCTCTTAAAATCTCAGAACCCAGATGTAAGAAGCATGATAGGGAACCATTAGTTAGTGGAAAATCACCAGGAAGTTGAATAAATCTCATAAGAGTTAAGGAAGAAGTTATCTATATCTAGTGAGTCCAGATTAGCCTATTCGAATATATGGAAATATCTTCATGATTCTAATCAAACCAGGAGGAAACAAGATGTAAGAAGCATGATTTAAAACCATTAATCAGTGAAATGTGACCAGGAATTTAAATAAATCTCATAGGAGTTATGAAGAAGAAGCTATCCCACTTACTATTCCAGTGATTCAAGATTTGCCTGTTCAAACATATGGCAATATATTCATGATTCTAATCTAACCAGGAGGAACCAAGATGTAAGAAGCATGATTTGGAACGATTAATCAGTGCAAAGTGACTGGGAAGTTGAATAAATCTCATAGAAGTTATGACGAAGAAGCTATCCCACTTTCTATTCTAGTGATTCAAGATTAGGATGTTCGGACATATGGCAATATCTTCGTGATTCTAATAAAACAAGGAGGAACCAAGATGTAAGAAGCATGATTTGGAAACATTAAGAAATGGAATGTAGCTAGGTAGTTGAATAAATCTCATAGGAGTTATGAGGAAGAAGCTATCCCACTTTCTATTACAGTGATTCAAGATTAGCCTGCTCAGACATATGGCAATATCTTCATGATTCTAACCAAACCAAAAGGGACCAAAATGTAATAAGAATGATTTGGAACCAATAATCAAAGGAAACTTACCCAGCAAGTTGAATAAATATCATAGGAGTTATGAGGAAGAACCTATCCCACTTTCTATTCCAATGATTCAAGATTAGCCTGTTCGGACATATGGTAATATCATCATGATTCTAATCAAACCAGGAGGTACCAAGATGTAAGAAGCATGATTTGGCACCATTAATCAGTGGAAATGGACCAAGAATTCGAATAAATCTCATAGAAGTTATGACGAAGAAGCTATCCCACTTTCTATTCTAGTGATTCAAGATTAGGATGTTCGGACATATGGCAATATCTTCATGATTCTAATAAAACAAGGAGGAACCAAGATGTAAGAAGCATGATTTGGAAACATTAAGAAGTGGAATGTAGCCAGGTAGTTGAATAAATATCATAGGAGTTATGAGGAAGAAGCTATCCCACTTTCTATTACAGTGATTCAAGATTAGCCTGCTCAGACATATGGCAATATCTTCATGATTCTAACCAAACCAAAAGGGACCAAAATGTAATAAGAATTATTTGGAACCAATAATCAAAGGAAACTTACCCAGCAAGTTGAATAAATATCATAGGAGTTATGAGGAAGAACCTATCCCACTTTCTATTCCAATGATTCAAGATTAGCCTGTTCGGACATATGGTAATATCTTCATGATTCTAATCAAACCAGGAGGTACCAAGATGTAAGAAGCATGATTTGGAACCATTAATCAGTGGAAATGGACCAAGAATTCGAATAAATCCCATAGGAGTTATGAGGAAAAACCTATTCCACTTTCTATTCCAGTGATTCAAGATTAGGATGTTCGGACGTATGGCAATATCTTCATGATTCTTACAAAACAAGGAGGAACCAAGATGTAAGAAGCATGATCTGAAACCATTAAGAAGTGGAATGTAGCCAGGTAGTTGAATAAATATCATAGGAGTTATGAGGAAGAAGCTATCCCACTTTTTATTCCAGTGATTCAAGATTAGCATGTTCAGACATATGGCAATATCTTCATGATTCTAACCAAAGCAGGAGGAACCAAAATGTAATAAACATGATTTTGAAATAATAATCAGTGGAAACTTACCCAGGAAGTTGAATAAATATCATTGGAGTTATGAGGAAGAACCTATCCCACTTTCTATTCCAATGATTCAAGATTAGCCTGTTCGGAGATATGGCAATATCTTCATGATTCTAATCAAAACAGGGGGAACCAAGATGTAAGAAGCATGATTTGGAACAATTAATCAGTGGAAAGTGACCAAGAAGTTGAATAAATCCTATTGGAGTTATGTGGAAGAACCTATCCCAATTCTTTTCTAGTGATTCAAGATTAGCCTTTTCAGACATATGGCAATATCTGCATGATTCTAATCAAACAACGAGGAACCAAGACGTAAGAAGAATGATTTGGAACCATTAATCGGTGGAAAGTTACCAGGAATTTGAATAAATCCCATAATAGTTATGACGAAGAAGCTATCCCACTTTCTATTCAGGTGAATCCGGATTAGCCTGTTCCGACATATGGCACTGTCTTCATGATTCTAATAAAACAAGGAGGAACCAATATGTAAGAAGCATGATCTGAAACCCTTGAGAAGTGGAATGTATCCAGGTAGTTGAATAAATATCATAGGAGTTATGAGGAAGAAGCTATCCCACTTTCTATTCCAGTGATTCAAGATTAGCTTGTTCAGACATATGACAATATCTTCATGATTCTAATCAAACCATGAGGAACCAAAATGTAAGAAGCATGATTTAGTACCAGTAATAAGTGGAAACTTACCAAGGAAGTTGAATAAATCTCATAGGAGTTATGAGGAAGAACCTATCCCACTTTCTGTTATAGTGATTCAAGATTAGCTTGTTCGGACATATGGAAATATCTACATGATTCTAATCACACCAGGAGAAACCAAGATGTAAGAAGCATGATTTGGAACAATTAATAAGTGGAAAGTGACTGGGAAGTTGAAGAAATATCATAGGAGTTATGAGGAAGAACATATCCCACTTTCTATTCCAGTGATTCAAGATTAGCATCTTCAGGCATATGGGAATATCTTCATGATTGTATCAAAGCAGGAGGAACCAAGATGTAAGAAGCATGATAGGGAACCATTAGTTAGTGGAAAATCACCAGGAAGTTTAATAAGTCTCATAGGAGTTAAGAGGAAGAAGTTATCTCACTTTCTATTCCAGTGAGTCCAGATTAGCCTATTCGAACATATGGAAATATCTTCATGATTCTAATCAAACCAGGAGTAAACAAGATGTAAGAAGCATTATTTGTCACCATGAATCAGTGGAAATGGACCAAGAATTTGAATAAATACCATAGTAGTTATGAGGAAGAACCTATTCCACTTTCTATTCCAGTGATTCAAGATTAGGATGTTTGGACGTATGGCAATATCTTCATGATTCTTATAAAACAAGGAGGAAGCAAGATGTAAGAAGCATGATCTGAAACCATCAAGAAGTGGAATGTAGCCACGTAGTTGAATAAATATCATAGGAGTTATGAGGAAGAAGGTATCCCACTTTCTATTCCAGTGATTCAAGATTAGCATGTTCAGACATATGGCAATATCTTCATGATTCTAACCAAACCAGGAGGAACCAAAATGTAATAAGCATGCTTTGGAACCAATAATCAGTGGAAACTTACCCAGGAAGTTGAATAAATATCATTGGAGTTATGAGGAAGAACCTATCCCACTTTCTATTCCAATGATTCAAGATTAGCCTGTTCGAACATATGGCAATATCTTCATGATTCTAATCAAACCAGGAGGAACCAAGATGTAAGAAGCATGATTTGGAACCATTAATCAGTGAAAAGTGACCAAGAAGTTGAATAAATCCCATAGGAGTTATGAGGAAGAACCTATCCCACTTTTTATTCCAGTGAATTCAAGATTAGCCTTTTCGGACATATGGCAATATCTTCATGATTCTAATCAAACCAGGAGGAACCAAAATGTAAGAAGCATAATTTGGAACGGCTAATCAGTGGAAAGTGACTGGGAAGTTTAATAAATCTCATAGGAGTTATGAGGAAGAACCTATCCCACTTTTTATTCCAGTGATTCAAGATTAGCATGTTCGGACATATGGGAATATCTTCATGATTCTAATCAAAGCAGGGGAACCAAGATGTAAGAAGCATGATTTGGAACCAATAATCAGTGGAAAGTGAAGATGAATTTTAATAAATGTCATAAATGACGAAGAACCTAGCCTACTTTCTATTCCAGTGATACAAGATTAGCCTTTTCGGACATCTGGCAATATCTTCATGATTCTAATAAAAACCAGGAGGAACCAAGATGTAAGAAGCATGATTTGGAACCGTTAATCATTAGAAAGTCACCAGGAAGTTGAATAAATCTCATAGGAGTTATGAGGAACAACCTATCCCACTTCTATTCCAGTGAATCAAGATTAGCATTTTCGGACATATGGTATTATCTTCATGATTTTAATCAAAGCAGGAGGAACCAAGATGTAAGAAGCATGATTTAGAACCAGTAATCAGTGGAAACTTACCCAGGAAGTTGAATAAATCTCATAGGAGTTATGAGGAAGAACCTATCCCACTTTCTGTTATAGTGATTCAAGATTAGCTTGTTCTGACATATGGAAATATCTACATGATTCTAATCACACAGGGAGAAACCAAGATGTAAGAAGCATGATTTGGAACAATTAATAAGTGGAAAGTAACTGGGAAGTTGAATAAATATCATAGGAGTTATGAGGAAGAACATATCCCACTTTTTATTCCAGTGATTCAAGATTAGCATGTTCGGACATTTGGGAATATCTTCATGATTCTAATCAAAGCAGGAGGAACCAAGATGTAAGAAGCATGATAGGGTACCATTAGTTAGTGGAAAATCACCAGGAAGTTTAATAAGTCTCATAGGAGTTAAGAGGAAGAAGTTATCTCACTTTCTATTCCAGTGAGTCCAGATTAGCCTATTCGAACATATGGAAATATCTTCATGATTCTAATCAAACCAGGAGTAAACAAGATGTAAGAACCATGATTTGGAACCATTAATCAGTGAAATGTGACCAGGAAGTTAAATAAATCTCATAGGAGTTATGAGGAAGAAGCTATCCCACTTACTATTCAAGTGATTCAAGATTAGCATGTTCAAACATATGGCAATATCTTCATGATTCTAATCAAACAAGGAGGAACCAAGATGTAAGAAGCATGATTTGGAGCGATTAATCAGTGCAAAGTGACTTGGAAGTTGAATAAATCTCTTAAAAGTTATGACAAAGAAGCTTTCTCACTTTTTATTCCAGTGATTCAAGATTAGGATGTTCGGACATATGGCAATATCTTTATGATTCTAATAAAACAAAGAGGAACCAAGATGTAAGAAGCATGATCTGGAAACATTAAGAAGTGGAATGTAGCAAGGTAGTTGAATAAGTCTCATAGGAGTTATGAGGAAGAAGCTATGCCACTTTCTATTACAGTGATTCAATATTAGCTTGTTCAGACATATGGCAATATCTTCATGATTCTAACCAAACCAGGGGGGACCAAAATGTAATAAGAATGATTTGGAACCAATAATCAAAGGAAACTTACCCAAGAAGTTGAATAAATATCATAGGAGTTATGAGGAAGAACCTATCCCACTTTCTATTACAATAATTCAAGATTAGCCTGTTGGGACATATGGCAATATCTTCATGATTCTAATCAAACCAGGAGGAACCAAGATGGAAGAAGCATGATTTGGCACCATTAATTAGTGGAAATGGACCAAGAATTTGAATAAATCCCATAGGAGTTATGAGGAAGAACCTATTCCACTTTCTATTCCAGTGATTCAAGATTAGGATGTTCGGACGTATGGCAATATCTTCATGATTCTTATAAAACAAGGAGGAACCAAGATGTAAGAAGCATGATCTGAAACCATTAAGAAGTGGAATGTAGCCAGGTAGTTGAATAAATATCATAGGAGTTATGAGGAAGAAGCTATCCCACTTTTTATTCCAGTAATTCAAGATTAGCATGTTCAGACATATGGCAATATCTTCATGATTCTAACCAAACCAGGAGGAACCAAAATGTAATAAGCATGATTTTGAACCAATAATCAGTGGAAACTTACCCAGGAAGTTGAATAAATCTCATAGGAGTTATGAGGAAGAACATATCCCACTTTCTGTTATAGTGATTCAAGATTAGCTTGTTCGGACATATGGAAATATCTACATGATTCTAATCACACCAGGAGAAACCAAGATGTAAGAAGCATGATTTGGAACAATTAATAAGTGGAAAGTGACAGGGAAGTTGAATAAATATCATAGGAGTTATGAGGAAGAACATATCCCACTTTCTATTCCAGTGATTCAAGATTAGCCTTTTCGGACATCTGGCAATATCTTCATGATTCTAATCAAACCAGGACGAACCAAGATGTAAGAAGCATGATTTGGAATCATTAATCATTAGAAAGTCACCAGGAAGTTGAATAAATCTCATAGGAGTTATGAGGAACAACCTATCCCACTTCTATTCCAGTGAATCAAGATTAGCATTTTCGGACATATGGTATTATCTTCATGATTCTAATCAAACCAGGAGGAACCAAGATGTAAGAAGCATGATTTAGAACCAGTAATCAGTGGAAACTTACCCAGGAAGTTGAATAAATCTCATAGGAGTTATGAGGAAGAACCTATCCCACTTTCTGTTATAGTGATTCAAGATTAGCTTGTTCGGACATATGGAAATATCTACATGATTCTAATCACACCAGGAGAAACCAAGATGTAAGAAGCATGATTTGGAACAATTAATAAGTGGAAAGTGACAGGGAAGTTGAATAAATATCATAGGAGTTATGAGGAAGAACATATCCCACTTTCTATTCCAGTGATTCAAGATTAGCATGTTCGGACATATGGCAATATCTTCATGATTCTAATCAAACCAGGAAGAAACAAGATGTAAGAAGCATGATTTGGAACCATTAATGAGTGAAATATGACCAGGAAGTTAAATAAATCACATAGGAGTTATGAGGAAGAAGCTATCCCACTTACTATTCCAATGATTCAAGATTAGCATGTTCAAACATATGGCAATATCTTCATGATTCTAATCAAACCAGGAGGAACCAAGATGTAAGAAGCATGATTTGGAACGATTAATCAGTGCAAAGTGACTTGGAAGTTGAATAAATCTCATAGAAGTTATGACAAAGAAGCTTTCCCACTTTCTATTCCAGTGATTCAAGATTAGGATGTTCGGACATATGGCAATATCTTCATGATTCTAATAAAACAAAGAGTAAGAAGCATGATCAGGAAACATTAAGAAGTGGAATGTAGCAAGGTAGTTGAATAAATCTCATAGGAGTTATGAGGAAGAAGCTATCCCACTTTCTATTACAGTGATTCAATATTAGCCTGTTCAGACATATGGCAATATCTTCATGATTCTAACCAAACCAGGAGGGACCAAAATGTAATAAGAATGATTTGGAACCAATAATCAAAGGAAACTTACCCAATAAGTTGAATAAATCTCATAGGAGTTATGAGGAAGAACCTATCCCACCCTCCATTTCAGTGATTCAAGATTAGGATGTTCGGATATTTGGCAATATCTTCATGATTCTTATAAAAAAAGGAAGAACCAAGATGTAAGAAGCATGATCTGAAACCATTAAGAAGTGGAATATAGCTAGGTAGCTGAATAAATATCATAGGAGTTATGAGGAAGAAACTATCCCACTTTCTATTCTAGTGATTCAAGATTAGCATGTTCAGACATATGGCAATATCTTAATGATTATAACCAAACCAGGAGGAACCAAAATATAATAAGCATGATTTGTAACTAATAATCAGTGGAAACTTACCCAGGAAGTTGAATAAATATCATTGGAGTCATGAGGAAGAACCTATCCCACTTTCTATTCCAATGATTCAAGATTAGCCTGTTCGGACATATGGCAATATCTTCATGATTCTAATCAAACCAGGAGGAACCAAGATGTAAAAAGCATGATTTGGAACCATTAATCAGTGGAAAGTGACCAAGAAGTTGAATAAATCCTATAAAAGTTATGAGGAAGAACCTATCCCAGTTTCTATTCCAGTGAGTCCAGATTAGCCTATTCGAACATATGGCAATATCTTCATGATTCTAATCAAAGCAGGAGGAACCAAGATGTAAAAATCATGAATTGACACCATTAATAAGTGTAATGTGACTAGGAAGTTAAATAAATATCATTGGAGTTATGAGGAAGAACATATCCCACTTTCTATTCTAATGATTCAAGATTAGTATGTTCAGACATATGGCAATATCTTCATGATTCTAATCAAACCAGGAGGAACCAAGATGTAAGAAGCATGATTTGGAACCATTAATCAGTGGAAAGTGACCAAGAAGTTGAATAAATGCCATAGGAGTTATGAGGAAGAACCTATCCCACTTTCTATTCTAGTGATTCGAGATTAGCCTTTTCAAAAATATGGCAGTATCTTTATGATTCTAATCAAACAATGAGGAACCAAGATGTAAGAAGAATGATTTGGAACCATTAATCAGTGGAAAGTTACCAGGAATTTGAATAAATCCTATAGTAGTTATGAGGAAGAAGCTATCCCACTTTCTATTCAGGTGAATTTGGATTAGCCTGTTCAGACATATGGCAATGTCTTCATGATTCTAATCAAACTAGGAGGAACCAAGATATAAGAAGCATGACTTGGAACCATTAATCAGTGGAAAGTGACCAAGAAGTTGAATAAATCCCATAAAAGTTATGAGGAAGAACCTATCACACTTTTTATTCCAGTGATTCATGATTAGCCTTTTCGGACATATTGCAATATCTTCATGATTCTAATCAAACCACGAGGAACCAAGATGTAAGAAGAATGATTTGGAACCATTAATCAGTAGAAAGTTACCTAGAAGTTTAATAAATCTCATAGGAGTTATGAGGAAGAACCTATCCCACTTTCCATTTCAGTGATTCAAGATTAAGATGTTCGGACATATGGCAATATCTTCATGATTCTAATAAAACAAGGAGGAACCAATATGTAAGAAGCATGATCTGGAAGCATTAAGAAGTGGAATGTAGCCAGGTAGTTAAATAAATCTCATAGGAATTATGAGGAAGAAGCTATCCCACTTTCTATTACAGTGATTCAAGATTAGGATGTTCGGACATTTGGCAATATCTTCATGATTCTTATAAAACAAAGAGGAACCAAGATGTAAGAAGCATGATCTGAAACCATTAAGAAGTAGAATGTAGCCAGGTAGCTGAATAAATATCATACGAGTTATGAGGAAGAAGCTATCCAAATTTTTATTCCAGCGATTCAAGATTAGCATGTTCAGACATATGGCAATATCTTCAGGATTCTAACCAAACCAGGAGGAACCAAAATGTAATAAGCATGCTTTGTAACCAATAATCAGTGGAAACTGACCCAGTAAGTTGAATAAATATCATTGGAGTCCTGAGGAAGAACCTATCCCATTTTCTATTCCAATGATTCAAGATTAGCCTGTTTGGACATATGGCAATATCTTCATGATTCTAATCAAACCAGGAGGAACCATGATGTAAGAAGCATGATTTGGAACCATTAATCAGTGGAAAGTGACCAGGAAGTTGAATAAATCTCATAGGAGTTATGAGGAAGAACCTATCCCACATTTTATTCCAGTGATTCAAGATTAGCCTTTTCGGACATATGGCAATATCTTCATGATTCTAATCAAACCAGGAGGAACCAAATGTAAGAAGCATTATATGGAACCATTAATTAGTGGAAAATAACCAGGAAGTTGAATAAATCTCATAGGAGTTAAGAGGACGACGTTATCCCACTTTCTATTCCAGTGATTCCAGATTTGCCTATTCAAACATATGGCAATATCTTCATGATTCTAATCAAACCATGAGGAAGGAAGATGTAAGAAGAATGATTTGATACCATTAATCAGTGGAAAATAACGACGAAGCTTTATAAATCTCATAGGGGTTATGAGGAAGAAGTTATCCCACTTTCTATTCCAGTGATTCAAGATTAGCCTTTTTGGACATGTGGCAATATCTTCATGATTCCAATCAAACCAGGAGGAACCAAGATGTAAAAAGCATGATAGGGAACCATTAATTAGTGGCAAAACACCAGGAAGTTGAATAAAACCCATAGGAGTTAAGAGGAAGAAGTTGTCCCACATTCTATTCTAGTGATTCTAGATTAGCCTATTCGAACATATGTCAATATCTTCATGATTCTAATCAAACAAGGAGGAACCAAGATGTAAGAAGCATAATTTAGAACCGTTAATCAGTGTAATGTGACAAGGAAGTTAAATAAATCTCATAGGAATTATGAGGAAGAACCTATCCCACTTTCTATTCCAGTGATTCCTGATTAGCCAATTCGTACATATGGCAATATCTTCGTGATTCTAGTCAAACGAAGAGGAACCAAGATGTAAGAAGCATGTTTTGGAACCATATATCAGTGGAATGTGACCAGGAAGTTGAATAAATCTCATAAGAGTTATGAGGAAGAACCTAGCCCACTTTCTATTCTAGTGATTCGAGATTAGTCTGTTCGGACATATGACACTATCTTCATGATTCTATTCAAACCAGGAGGAACCAAGATGTAAGCAGCATGATTTAGAATCATTAATCAGTGTAATGTGACAAGGAAGTTAAATAAATCTCTTAGGAGTTATGTGGAAGAAGCTATCCCACTTTCTGTTCCAGTGAGTCAAGATTAGCCTGTTCAGATATATGGCAATATCTTCATGATTCTAATCAAACCAGGAGGAACCACGATGTAAGAAGCATTGTATGGAACCATTAATTAGGGGGAAATCACCATGAAGTTGAATAAATCTCATAGGAGTTAAGAGGAAGAAGTTATCCCACTTTCTATTCAAGTGAATCCGGATTAGCTTGTTCAGACATATGGCAATGTCTTTATGATTTTAATTAAACCATGAGGAACCAATATGTAAGAAACATGATTTCTAAAAATTAATCAGTGGATAGTGACCAGTTAATTGAATAATCCCATAAAAGTTATGAGGAAGAAGCTATCCGACTTTTTGTTCCAGTGATTCAAGATTAGCCTTTTCGGACATATGGCAATATCTTCATGAATCTAATCAAACCAGGAGGAACTAAGATGTAAGAAGCATTATTTGGAACTATTAATCAGTGAAAAGTATCCAGGAAGTTGAATAAATCTCATAGGAGTTATGAGAAAGAAGCTATCCCACTTTCTATTCTAGTGACTCAAGATTAGCATGTTCAGACATATGGAAAGTACTTCATGATTCTAATCCAACCAAGAGGAACCAAGATTTAAGAAGCATGATTTGGAACCATTAACCAGTTTAAAGTGACCAGGAAGTTGAATAACCTAGCCCACTTTCTATACAAGTGATTCAAGATTAGTCTGTTCGGACATATTGCAATATATTCATGATTCTAATCAAACCAGGAGGAACCAAGATGTAAGAGGCATTATTTGGAACCATTAATCAGTGAAACGTGAACAGGAAGTTGAATAAATCTCATAGGAGTTATGAGGAACAACCTATCCCACTTTCTATTCCAGTGATTCAAGATTAGCCTTTTCGGACATATGGTAATATATTCATGATTCTAATCAAACCAGGAGGAACCAAGATCTAAGAAGCATGATTTAGAACCAGTAATCAGTGGAAACTTACCCATGAAGTTGAATAAATCTCATAGGATTTATGAGGAAGAACCTATCCCACTTTCTACTATAGTGATTCAAGATTAGCTTCTTCGGACATATGGCAATATCTTAATGATTCTAACCAAACCATGAGGAACCAAGATGTAAGAAGCATGATTTGGAACCAGTAATAATTGGAAACTTACCCAGGAAGTTGAATAAATCTCATAGGAGTTATGAGGAAGAAGCTATCCCATTTTCTATTCATGTAATTCAAGATTAGCCTGTTCGAACATATGGCAATATCTTTATGATTCTAATCGAACCAGGATAAACCATGATGTAAAAATAATAATTTGGAATCATTAAGCAGTGGACTATAAACATAAATTTGAATAAATCTCAAAGGAGTTATGAGGAAGAAGCTATCCCACTTTCTATTACAGTGATTCAAGATTAGGATGTTCGGACATTTGGCAATATCTTCATGATTCTTATAAAACAAAGAGGAAGCAAGATGTAAGAAGCATGATCTGAAACCATTAAGAAGTAGAATGTAGCCAGATAGCTGAATAAATATCATACTAGTTATGAGAAAGAAGCTATCCCACTTTCTATTCCAGCTATTCAAGATTAGCATGTTCAGACATATAGCAATATCTTCATGATTCTAACCAAACCAGGAGGAACCAAAATGTAATAAGCATGCTTTGTAACCAATAATCAGTGGAAACTTACCCAGTAAGTTGAATAAATATCATTGGAGTCATGAGGAAGAACCTATCCCACTTTCTATTCCAATGATTCAAGATTAGCCTGTTTGGACATATGGCAATATCTTCATGATTCTAATCAAACCAGGAGGAACCATGATGTAAGAAGCATGATTTGGAACCATTAATCAGTGGAAAGTGACCAGGAAGTTGAATAAATCTCATAGGAGTTATGAGGAAGAACCTATCCCACATTTTATTCCAGTGATTCAAGATTAGCCTTTTCGGACATATGGCAATATCTTCATGATTCTAATCAAACCAGGAGGAACCAAATGTAAGAAGCATTATATGGAACCATTAATTAGTGGAAAATAACCAGGAAGTTGAATAAATCTCATAGGAGTTAAGAGGACGACGTTATCCCACTTTCTATTCCAGTGATTCCAGATTAGCCTATTCAAACATATGGCAATATCTTCATGATTCTAATCAAACCATGAGGAAGGAAGATGTAAGAAGAATGATTTGATACCATTAATCAGTGGAAAATAACGACGAAGCTTTATAAATCTCATAGGGGTTATGAGGAAGAAGTTATCCCACTTTCTATTCCAGTGATTCAAGATTAGCCTTTTTGGACATGTGGCAATATCTTCATGATTCCAATCAAACCAGGAGGAACCAAGATGTAAAAAGCATGATAGGGAACCATTAATTAGTGGCAAAACACCAGGAAGTTGAATAAAACCCATAGGAGTTAAGAGGAAGAAGTTGTCCCACATTCTATTCTAGTGATTCTAGATTAGCCTATTCGAACATATGTCAATATCTTCATGATTCTAATCAAACAAGGAGGAACCAAGATGTAAGAAGCATAATTTAGAACTGTTAATCAGTGTAATGTGACAAGGAAGTTAAATAAATCTCATAGGAATTATGAGGAAGAACCTATCCCACTTTCTATTCCAGTGATTCCTGATTAGCCAATTCGTACATATGGCAATATCTTCATGATTCTAGTCAAACGAAGAGGAACCAAGATGTAAGAAGCATGTTTTGGAACCATATATCAGTGGAATGTGACCAGGAAGTTGAATAAATCTCATAAGAGTTATGAGGAAGAACCTAGCCCACTTTCTATTCTAGTGATTCGAGATTAGTCTGTTCGGACATATGACACTATCTTCATGATTCTATTCAAACCAGGAGGAACCAAGATGTAAGAAGCATGATTTAGAATCATTAATCAGTGTAATGTGACAAGGAAGTTAAATAAATCTCTTAGGAGTTATGTGGAAGAAGCTATCCCACTTTCTGTTCCAGTGAGTCAAGATTAGCCTGTTCAGATATATGGCAATATCTTCATGATTCTAATCAAACCAGGAGGAACCACGATGTAAGAAGCATTGTATGGAACCATTAATTAGGGGGAAATCACCATGAAGTTGAATAAATCTCATAGGAGTTAAGAGGAAGAAGTTATCCCACTTTCTATTCAAGTGAATCCGGATTAGCTTGTTCAGACATATGGCAATGTCTTTATGATTTTAATTAAACCATGAGGAACCAATATGTAAGAAACATGATTTCTAAAAATTAATCAGTGGATAGTGACCAGTTAATTGAATAATCCCATAAAAGTTATGAGGAAGAAGCTATCCGACTTTTTGTTCCAGTGATTCAAGATTAGCCTTTTCGGACATATGGCAATATCTTCATGATTCTAATCAAACCAGGAGGAACTAAGATGTAAGAAGCATTATTTGGAACTATTAATCAGTGGAAAAGTATCCAGGAAGTTGAATAAATCTCATAGGAGTTATGAGAAAGAAGCTATCCCACTTTCTATTCTAGTGACTCAAGATTAGCATGTTCAGACATATGGAAAGTACTTCATGATTCTAATCCAACCAGGAGGAACCAAGATTTAAGAAGCATGATTTGGAACCATTAACCAGTTTAAAGTGACCAGGAAGTTGAATAACCTAGCCCACTTTCTATACAAGTGATTCAAGATTAGTCTGTTCGGACATATTGCAATATATTCATGATTCTAATCAAACCAGGAGGAACCAAGATGTAAGAGGCATTATTTGTAACCATTAATCAGTGAAACGTGAACAGGAAGTTGAATAAATCTCATAGGAGTTATGAGGAACAACCTATCCCACTTTCTATTCCAGTGATTCAAGATTAGCCTTTTCGGACATATGGTAATATATTCATGATTCTAATCAAACCAGGAGGAACCAAGATCTAAGAAGCATGATTTAGAACCAGTAATCAGTGGAAACTTACCCATGAAGTTGAATAAATATCATAGGATTTATGAGGAAGAACCTATCCCACTTTCTGCTATAGTGATTCAAGATTAGCTTCTTCGGACATATGGCTATATCTTAATGATTCTAACCAAACCATGAGGAACCAAGATGTAAGAAGCATGATTTGGAACCAGTAATAATTGGAAACTTACCCAGGAAGTTGAATAAATCTCATAGGAGTTATGAGGAAGAAGCTATCCCACTTTCTATTCATGTAATTCAAGATTAGCCTGTTCGAACATATGGCAATATTTTATGATTCTAATCGAACCAGGATAAACCATGATGTAAAAAGAATAATTTGGAATCATTAAGCAGTGGACTATAAACATAAATTTGAATAAATCTCAACGGAGTTATGAGGAAGAAGCTATCCCACTTTCTATTACAGTGATTCAAGATTAGGATGTTAGGACATTTGGCAATATCTTCATGATTCTTATAAAACAAAGAGGAACCAAGATGTAAGAAGCATGATCTGAAACCATTAAGAAGTAGAATGTAGCCAGGTAGCTGAATAAATATCATACGAGTTATGAGGAAGAAGCTATCCCACTTTCTATTCCAGCGATTCAAGATTAGCATGTTCAGACATATGGCAATATCTTCATGATTCTAACCAAACCAGGAGGAACCAAAATGTAATAAGCATGCTTTGTAACCAATAATCAGTGGAAACTTACCCAGTAAGTTGAATAAATATCATTGGAGTCATGAGGAAGAACCTATCCCACTTTCTATTCCAATGATTCAAGATTAGCCTGTTTGGACATATGGCAATATCTTCATGATTCTAATCAAACCAGGAGGAACCATGATGTAAGAAGCATGATTTGGAACCATTAATCAGTGGAAAGTGACCAGGAAGTTGAATAAATCTCATAGGAGTTATGAGGAAGAACCTATCCCACATTTTATTCCAGTGATTCAAGATTAGCCTTTTCGGACATATAGCAATATCTTCATGATTCTAATCAAACCAGGAGGAACCAAATGTAAGAAGCATTATATGGAACCATTAATTAGTGGAAAATAACCAGGAAGTTGAATAAATCTCATAGGAGTTAAGAGGACGACGTTATCCCACTTTTTATTCCAGTGATTCCAGATTAGCCTATTCAAACATATGGCAATATCTTCATGATTCTAATCAAACCATGAGGAAGGAAGATGTAAGAAGAATGATTTGATACCATTAATCAGTGGAAAATAACGACGAAGCTTTATAAATCTCATAGGGGTTATGAGGAAGAAGTTATCCCACTTTCTATTCCAGTGATTCAAGATTAACCTTTTTGGACATGTGGCAATATCTTCATGATTCCAATCAAACCAGGAGGAACCAAGATGTAAAAAGCATGATAGGGAACCATTAATTAGTGGCAAAACACCAGGAAGTTGAATAAAACCCATAGGAGTTAAGAGGAAGAAGTTGTCCCACATTCTATTCTAGTGATTCTAGATTAGCCTATTCGAACATATGTCAATATCTTCATGATTCTAATCAAACAAGGAGGAACCAAGATGTAAGAAGCATAATTTAGAACCGTTAATCAGTGTAATGTGACAAGGAAGTTAAATAAATCTCATAGGAATTATGAGGAAGAACCTATCCCACTTTCTATTCCAGTGATTCCTGATTAGCCAATTCGTACATATGGCAATATCTTCATGGTTCTAGTCAAACGAAGAGGAACCAAGATGTAAGAAGCATGTTTTGGAACCATATATCAGTGGAATGTGACCAGGAAGTTGAATAAATCTCATAAGAGTTATGAGGAAGAACCTAGCCCACTTTCTATTCTAGTGATTCGAGATTAGTCTGTTCGGACATATGACACTATCTTCATGATTCTATTCAAACCAGGAGGAACCAAGATGTAAGAAGCATGATTTAGAATCATTAATCAGTGTAATGTGACAAGGAAGTTAAATAAATCTCTTAGGAGTTATGTGGAAGAAGCTATCCCACTTTCTGTTCCAGTGAGTCAAGATTAGCCTGTTCAGATATATGGCAATATCTTCATGATTCTAATCAAACCAGGAGGAACCACGATGTAAGAAGCATTGTATGGAACCATTAATTAGGGGAAAATCACCATGAAGTTGAATAAATCTCATAGGAGTTAAGAGGAAGAAGTTATCCCACTTTCTATTCAAGTGAATCCGGATTAGCTTGTTCAGACATATGGCAATGTCTTTATGATTTTAATTAAACCATGAGGAACCAATATGTAAGAAACATGATTTCTAAAAATTAATCAGTGGATAGTGACCAGTTAATTGATTAATCCCATAAAAGTTATGAGGAAGAAGCTATCCGACTTTTTGTTCCAGTGATTCAAGATTAGCCTTTTCGGACATATGGCAATATCTTCATGATTCTAATCAAACCAGGAGGAACTAAGATGTAAGAAGCATTATTTGGAACTATTAATCAGTGGAAAAGTATCCAGGAAGTTGAATAAATCTCATAGGAGTTATGAGAAAGAAGCTATCCCACTTTCTATTCTAGTGACTCAAGATTAGCATGTTCAGACATATGGAAAGTACTTCATGATACTAATCCAACCAGGAGGAACCAAGATTTAAGAAGCAAGATTTGGAACCATTAACCAGTTTAAAGTGACCAGGAAGTTGAATAACCTAGCCCACTTTCTATACAAGTGATTCAAGATTAGTCTGTTCGGACATATTGCAATATATTCATGATTCTAATCAAACCAGGAGGAACCAAGATGTAAGAGGCATTATTTGGAACCATTAATCAGTGAAACGTGAACAGGAAGTTGAATAAATCTCATAGGAGTTATGAGGAACAACCTATCCCACTTTCTATTCAAGTGATTCAAGATTAGCCTTTTCGGACATATGGTAATATATTCATGATTCTAATCAAACCAAGAGGAACCAAGATCTAAGAAGCATGATTTAGAACCAGTAATCAGTGGAAACTTACCCATGAAGTTGAATAAATCTCATAGGATTTATGAGGAAGAACCTATCCCACTTTCTGCTATAGTGATTCAAGATTAGCTTCTTCGGACATATGGCGATATCTTAATGATTCTAACCAAACCATGAGGAACCAAGATGTAAGAAGCATGATTTGGAAACAGTAATAATTGGAAACTTACCCAGGAAGTTGAATAAATCTCATAGGAGTTATGAGGAAGAAGCTATCCCACTTTCTATTCATGTAATTCAAGATTAGCCTGTTCGAACATATGGCAATATCTTTATGATTCTAATCGAACCAGGATAAACCATGATGTAAAAAGAATAATTTGGAATCATTAAGCAGTGGACTATAAACATAAATTTGAATAAATCTCAAAGGAGTTATGAGGAAGAAGCTATCCCACTTTATTTTCCAGTGATTCAAGATTAGCATGTTAGAACATATAGGAATATCTTCATGATTCTAATCAAACCAGGAGGAACAATGATGTAAGAAGCATAATTTGAAACGATTAATCAGTGGAAAGTGACTGGGAAGTTGAATAAATCTCATAGGAGTTTTGAGGAAGAACCTATCCCACTTTCTATTACAGTGATTCAAGATTAGCTTGTTCGGACATCTGGCAATATCTCCATGATTCTAATCTAACCAGGGGGAACAAGATGTAAGAAGCATGATTTGGAACCATTAATCAGTAGAAAGTGACTAGGAAGTTGTATAAATCTCATAGGAGTTATGAGAAAGAAGCTATCCCACTTTCTATTCTAGTGATTCAAGATTAGCCTTTTCACATATATGGCAATATCTTCATGATTCTAATAAAAACAGAAGGAACCAAGATGTAAGACGCATGATTTGGAACCATTAATCAGTGGAATGTGACCAGGAAGTTGAATAAATCTCATAGGAGTTATGAGGAAGAACCTATCCCACTTTTTATTCCAATGATTCAAGATTAGCCTTTTCGGACATATGGCAATATCTTCATGATTCTAATCAAACCAGGAGGAACCAAGATGTAAGAAGCATTATATGGAACCATTAATTAGTGGAAAATAACCAGGAAGTTGAATAAATCTCATAGGAGTTAAGAGGACGACGTTATCCCACTTTCTATTCCAGTGATTCCAGATTAGCCTATTCAAACATATGGCAATATCTTCATGATTCTAATCAAACCATGAGGAAGGAAGATGTAAGAAGAATGATTTGATACCATTAATCAGTGGAAAATAACGATGAAGCTTTATAAATCTCATAGGAGTTATCAGGAAGAAGTTATCCCACTTTCTATTCTAGTGATTCAAGATTAGCCTTTTTGGACATGTGGCAATATCTTCATGATTCTAATCAAACCAGCAGGAACCAAGATGTAAAAAAGCATGATATGGAACCATTATTTAGTGTAAAAACACCAGGAAGTTGAATAAAACCCATAGGAGTTAAGCGGAAGAAGTTGTCCCACATTCTATTCTAGTGATTCTAGATTAGCCTATTCGAACATATGGCAATATCTTCATGATTGTAATCAAACAAGGAGGAACCAAGATGTAAGAAGCATCATTTAGAACCGTTAATAAGTGTGATGTGACAAGGAAGTTAAATAAATCTCATAGGAGTTATGAGGAAGAACCTATCCCACTTTTTATTCTAGTGATTCAAGATTAGCATTTTCGGACATATGGGAATATCTTCATGATTCTAATCAAACCAGGAGGAACTAAGATGTAAGAAGCATTATTTGGAACTATTAATCATTGGAAAATTATCCAGGAAGTTAAATAAATCTCGTAGGAGTTATCAGAAAGAAGATATCCCATTTTCTATTCTAGTGACTCAAGATTAGCTTGTTCAGACATATGGGAAGATCTTCATGATTCTAATCAAACCAGGAGGAACCAAGATTTAAGAAGCATGATTTGGAACCATTAACCAGTTTAAAGTGACCAGGAAGTTGAATAAATCTCATAGGAGTTATGAGGAAGAACCTAGCCCATTTTCTATTCCAGTGATTCGAGATTAGTCTGTTCGGACATATGGCAATATCTTCATGATTCTAATCAAACAAGGAGGAACCAAGATGTAAGAAGCATGATTTAGAATCATTAATCAGTGTAATGTGACAAGGAAGTTAAATAAATCTCTTAGGAGTTATGAGGAAGAAGCTATCCCACTTTCTGTTCCAGTGAGTCAAGATTAGCATGTCCAGATATATGGCAATATCTTCATGATTCTAATCAAACCAGGAGGAAACAAGATGTAAGAAGCATTGTAGGGAACCATTAATTAGGGGAAAATCACCAGGAAGTTGAAATAAATCTCATAGTTAAGAAAATCACCAGGAGTTAAGAAGCATGATTTGGAACCCTTAATCAGTGGATAGTGACAAGGAATTGGAATAAAGCTCATAGAAGTTACGAAGAAGAAGTTATCTAACTTTCTATTCCCGTGATTCAATATTAGCATGTTCGGACATATGCAATATCTTCATGATTCTAATCAAACAAGGAGGAACTAATATGTAAGAGTCATGATTTGTAACAATTAATCAGTGGATAGTGACCAGTATGTTGAATCATCCCATAGAAGTTATGAGGAATATCTTCATGATTATAATCAAAACAGGAGGAACCAAGATGTAAGAAGCATGATTTGGATCCAATAATGAGTGCATAAGTGACCAGAGAGTTGAATAAATCTCATAGGAGTTCAGAGGAAGAAGTTATCCCAGTTTCTATTCCAGTGATTCCAAATTAGCCTATTCGAACATATGGCAATATCTTCATGATTCTAATAAAACCAGGGAGAACCAAGATGTACGAAGCATGATTTGGAACCAGTAATCAGTGGAAACCTATCCTGGAAGTTGAATAAATCACATAGGAGTTATGAGGAAGAAGTTATCCCACTTTATATTCCAATGATTCAAGATTAGCATGTTCGGACATATGGCAATATCTTCATGATTCTAATCAAACTAGGAGGAACCATGATGTAAGAAGCATTATTTCGAACCATTAATCAGTGGAATATAACCATGAAGCTGAATAAATATCATAGGAGTTATGAGGAAGAAGCTATCCCGCTTTCTATTCAGGTGAATCCAGATTAGCTGGTTGGAACATATGGAAATGTCTTCATGATTCTAATTAAACCAGGAGGAACCAAGATGTAAGAAGCATGATTTGGAACCATTAATCAGTGGATAGTGACCAGGAATTTGAATAAATCTTATAGAAGTTATGAAAAAGAAGTTATCTAACTTTCTATTCCAGCGATTCAAGATTAGCATGTTCGGACATATGGCAATATATTCATGAATTTAATAAAACCAGGAGGAACCAAGATGTAAGAAGCACTATATGGAACCAATAATTAGTGGACAATTACCAAGAAGTATAATAAATATCATATGAGTTATGAGTAAGAAGTTATCCCACTTCCTATTCCAATGATTCCAGATTAGCCTATTCGAACATATGACAATATCTTCATGATTCTAATCAAACCAGGGGGAACAAAGATGTAAGAAGCATGATTTGGAACCAGTAATCAGTGGAAACTTATCCAGGTAGTTGAATAAATCTCATAGGAGTTATGAGAAAGAAGCTATCCAACTTTCTATTTAAGTGATTCAAGATTAGCCTGCTTGGACATATGACAATGTCTTCATGATTCTAATCAAAACAGGAGGAACCAAGATGTAAGAAGCATGATTTGGAACCTTTAATCAGTGTAAAGTGACCAAGAAGTTGAATAAATCTCATAGAAGTTATGAGGAAGAAGCTAGCCCACTTTCTATTCCAGTGATTCCAAATTAGCCTATTCGAACATATGGCAATATCTTCATGATTCTAATCAAACCAGGAAGAACCAAGATGTAAGAAGCATGATTTGGAACCTGTAACAAGTGGAAACCTATCCAAGAAGTTGAATAAACCTCATAGGAGTAATGAGGAAGAAGCTATCCCACTTTATATTCCAGTGATTCAAGATTAGCATGTTCGGACATATGGAAATATCTTCATGATTCTAATTGAAATAGGAGGAACCATGATGTAAGAAGCATGATTTTGAAAAATTAATCAGTGGAATATAACCATGAAATTTAATAAATCTCATAGGAGTTATGAGGAAGAAGCTATCCCGCTTTCTATTCAGGTGAATCCGGATTAGCGTGTTCAGACATATGGCAATGTCTTCATGCTTCTAATCAAACCAGGAGGAACCAATATGTAAGAAGGATGATTTGTAACAATTAATCAGTGGATAGTGACCAGTAAGTTGAATAATCCCATAGAATTTATGAGGAAGAAGCAATCGGACTTTCTATTCCAGTGATTCAAGATTAGCCTTTTCGGACATATGGCAATATCTTCATAATTCTAATCAAACCAGGAAGAACCAAGATGAAAGAAGCATGATTTGAAACCATTAATCAGTGAAAAATAACCAGGAATTTGAATAAATCTCATAGGAGTTATGAAGAAGAAGCTATCTCACTTTCTATTCAGGTGAATCCGGATTAGCCTGTTGGGACATATGGCAATTTCTTCATGATTCTAATCAAACCAGGAGGAACCAAGATGTAAGAAGTATTATTTGGAACCATTAATTAGTGGACAATCACGAGCAAGTTGAATAAATCTCATAGGCGTTAAGAGGAAGAAATTATCACACTTTCTATTCCAGTGATTCCAGATTAGCCTATTTAAACATATGACAATATCTTCATGATTCTAATCAAACCAGGAGGAACTAAAATGTAAGAATCATATGTTTGAACATGCTAATCTTGACTCACTGGAATAGAAAGTGGGATAGCTTCTTCCTCATGACTCCTATGTGATTTATTGAACTCCCTGGTCACTTTTGCACTGATTAATAGATCCAAATCATGCTTCTTACATCTTGGTTCCTCGTGGTTTGATTATAATCATGAAGATATTGCCATATGTCCGAAACGGCTAATCTTGAATCACTGGAATAGAAAGTGGGGTAGGCTCTTCCTTATAACTCCTATGAGATTTATTCAACTTCTTGGTCACTTTCCACTGATTAATGGTTCCAAATCACGCTTCTTACAACTTGGTTTCCCCCGGTTTGATTAGAATCATGAAAATATTCCCATATGTCCGAACATGCTAATCTTGAATCACTGGAATAGAAAGTGGGATAGGTTCTTCCTCATAACTCCTATGAGATTTATTCAACTTCGTGGTAACATTCCACTGATTAATCGTTCCAAATCATGCTTCTTACATCTTGGTTCTTCCTGGTTTGATTAGAATCATGAAGATAATTCCATATGTCTAAACATGCTAATCTTGATTCACTGGAATAGAAAGTTGGATAGCTTCTTCCTCATAACTCCTAAGAGATTTATTCAACTTCCTGGTCACATTCCACTGATTAATCGTTCCAATTCATGCTTCTTACATCTTGGTTCCTCCTTGTTTGATTAGAATCATGAAGATATTATCATATGTCTAAACATGCTAATCTTGAATCACTGGAATAGAAAGTTGGATAGCTTCTTTCTCATAACTCCTATGAGATATTCTCAACTTCCTGATGATTGTCCACTAATTAATGGTTCCATATCATGAAAGGGCAAATTTTGAATCACTAGAATAGAAAGTGAGATAGGTTCTTCCTAATAACTCATATGAGATTTATTCAACTTCCTGGTCACTATCCACTGAATAATCTTTCCTAATCATGCTTCTTAGATGTTGGTTCCTCCTGGTTTGATTAGAATCATGAAGATATTGCCATATGTATGAACATGCTAATCTTGAATTACTGGAACTAAAAGTGGAATAGCTTCTTCCTCATAACTCCTATGAGATTTATTCAACATCCTGGTCACTTTTGCACTGATTAATGATTCCAAATCATGCTTCTTACATCTTGGTTCCTCCTGGTTTGATTAGAATCATGAAGATATTGCCATTTGTCCGAAATGGCTAATCTTGAATCTTTGGAATAGAAACTAGGATAGGTTCTTCCTCATAACTCCTATGAGAATTATTCAACTTCCTGATAAGTTTACACTGATTAATGGTTTCAAATCATGCTTCTTACAACTTGGTTCCCCCTCGTTCCATTAGAATCATGAAGATATTGCCATATGTCCGATAAGGCTAATTTTGAATCACTTGAATAGAAAGTGGGATAGGTTCTTCTTAATAACTCTTTTGAGATTTATTCAACATCCTGGTGATTTTCCACAAATTAATGGTCCCATATCATGCTTCATACATCTTGGTTCCTCCTGGTTTGATTAGAATCATGAAGATATTGCCATATGTCTGAAAAGGCTAATCGTGAATCACTGGAATAGAAACTGGGATAGGTTCTTCCTCATAACTCCTATGAGATTTATTCAATTTCCTGGTCAGTTTCCACTGATTAATGGTTCCAAATCATGCTTCTTACAACTTGGTTCCCCCTCGTTCCATTAGAATCATGAAGATATTGCCATGTGTCCGAAAAGGCTAATTTTCAACACTAGAATAAAAAGTGGGATAGGTTCTTCCTCATTACTCCTATGAGATTTATTCAACTTTCTGTTCACTTTCCACTGATTAATCGTTCCAAATCATGATTTTTACATCTTGGTTCTTCCTGGTTTGATTAGAATCATGAAGATATTGTCATATGTCCGAAACGGCTAATCTTGAATCACTGGAATAGAAAGTGGGTTAGGTTCTTCCTCATAACTCCTATGAGATTTATTCAACTTCATGGTCATATTCCACTGATTAATCATTCCAAATCATGCTTCTTATATCATGGTTCCTCCTGATTTGATTAGAGTCATGCAGATATTCCCATATATCCGAACATGCTAATCATGAAGATAATGCCATATGTTCGAATATGCTAATCAAGAATCAGTGGAATAGATAACTTCTTCCTTATTTATTCAACTTCCTGGTCAGTTTCCACTGATTAATGGTTCCAAATCATGCTTCTTACATCTTGGTTCCTCCTGGTTTGATTAGAATCATGAAGTAATTGCCATATGTCCGAAAAGGCTAATTTTCAATCACTAGAATATAAAGTGGGATAGGTTCTTTCTCATTACTCCTACGAGATTTATTCAACTTTCTGTTCACTTTCCACTGATTAATGGTTCCAAATCATGCTTCTTACATCTTGGTTCCTCCTGGTTTGATTAGAATCATGAAGATATTGCCATATGTCCGCAACGGCTAATCTCGAATCACTGGAATAGAAAGTGGGATAGGTTCTTCCTCATAACTCCGTTGAGATTTATTCAACTTCCTGGTCACATTCCACTGATTAATCGTTCCAAATCATGCTTCTTACATCTTGGTACCTCCTGGTTTTATTAGAATCATGAAGATATTCTCATATGTCCTAAAAGGCAAATCTTGAATCACTGGAATAGAAAGTGGGCTAGGTTCTTACTCATAACTCCTATGAGATTTATTCAACTTCAGGGTCACATTCCACTGATTAATTGTTCCAAATCATGCTTCTGACATCTTGGTTCCTCCTGGTTTGATTAGAGTCATGAAGATATTCCCATATGTCCGAACATGCTAATCTTGGATCATTGGAATAGAAAGTGGGATAGGTTCTTCCTCATAAATCCTATGAGATTTAATCAACTTCCTGGTCACATTCCACTGATTAATCGTTCCAAATCATGCTCCTTACATCTTGGTTCCTCCTGTTTTGATTAGAATAATGAAGATATTGCCATATGTCTGAAAAGGCTAATCTTGAATCACTGGAATAGAAACTAGGATAAGTTCTTCCTCATAACTCCTATGAGATTTATTCAATTTCCTGGTCACTTTCCACTGATTAAGGGTTCCAAATCATGCTTCTTACATCTTGGTTCCTCCTGGTTTGATTAGAATCATGAAGTAATTGCCATATGTCCGAAAAGGCTAATTTTCAATCACTAGAATAGAAAGTGAGATAGATTCTTTCTCATTACTCCTATGAGATTTATTCAACTTTCTGTTCACTTTCCACTGATTAATGGTTCCAAATCATGCTTCTTACATCTTGGTTATTCCTGGTTTGATTAGAATCATGAAGATATTGTCATATGTCCGAAACGGCTAATACTGCATCACTGGAATAGAAAGTGGGATAGGTTTTTCCTCATAACTCCGATGAGATTTATTCAACTTCCTGGTCACATTCCACTGATTAATCGTTCCAAATCATGCTTCTTACATCTTGGTACCTCCTGGTTTTATTAGAATCATGAAGACATTCCCATATGTCCTAAAAGGCAAATCTTGAATCACTGGAATAGAAAGTGGGCTAGGTTCTTACTCATAACTCCTATGAGATTTATTCAATTTCAGGGGCACATTCCACTGATTAATCGTTCCAAATTATGCTTCTTACATCTTGGTTCCTCCTGGTTTGAGTAGAGTCATGAAGATATTCCCATATGTCCGAACATGCTAATCTTGAATCACTGGAACAGAAACTAGGATAGGTTCTTCCTCATAACTCCTATGAGATTTATTAAATTTCCTGGTCACTTTCCACTGATTAAGGGTTCCAAATCATGCTTCTTACATCTTGGTTCCTCCTGGTTTGATTTGAATCATGGAGTAATTGCCATATGTCCGAAAAGGCTAATTTTCAATAAGTAGAATAGAAAGTGGGATAGATTCTTTCTCATTACTCCTATGAGATTTATTCACCTTCCTGTTCACTTTCCACTGATTAATGGTTCCAAATCATGCTTCTTACATCTTGGTTCCTCCTGGTTTGATTAGAATCATGAAGATATTGCCATATGTCCGAAACGGCTAATCTTGAATCACTGGAATAGAAAGTGGGATAGGTTCTTCCTCATAACTCCGATGAGATTTATTCAACTTCCTGGTCACATTCCACTGATTAATCGTTCCAAATCATGCTTCTTACATCTTGGTACCTCCTTGTTTTATTAGAATCATGAAGACATTCCCATATGTCCTAAAAGGCAAATCTTGAATCACTGGAATAGAAAGTGGGCTAGGTTCTTACTCATAACTCCTATGAGATTTATTCAATTTCAGGGGCACATTCCACTGATTAATCGTTCCAAATTATGCTTCTTACATCTTGGTTCCTCCTGGTTTGAGTAGAGTCATGAAGATATTCCCATATGTCCGAACATGCTAATCTTGGATCACTGGAATAGAAAGTGGGATAGGTTCTTCCTCATAAATCCTACGAGATTTAATCAACTTCCTGGTCACATTCCCCTGATTAATCGTTCCAAATCATGCTTCTTACATCTTGTTCCTCCTGTTTTGATTAGAATCATGAAGATATATTCATATGTCTGAACATGCTAATCTTGAATCACTAGAATAGAAAGTGGGATAGCTTCTTCCTCATAACTCCTATGAGATTTATTCAACCTCCTGTTCACTTTCCACTGATTAATCGTTCCAAATCTTGCTTCTTACATCTTGGTTTCTCCTGGTTTGATTAGAATCATGAAGATATTGCCATATGTCTGAAAAGGCTAATCTTGAATCACTGGAATAGAAACTGGGATAGGTTCTTCCACATAACTCCTATGAGATTAATTCAATTTCCTGTTCAGTTTCCACTCATTAATGATTCTAAATCATGCTTATTACAACTTGGTTCCCCATGTTTTCATTAGAATCATGAAGATATTCTCATATGTCCTAAAAGGCAAATCTTGAATCACTGGAATAGAAAGTGGGCTAGGTTCTTCCTCATAACTCCTATGAGGTTTATTCAACTTTAGGGTAACATTCCACTGATTAATCATTCCAAATCATTCTTCTTACATCTTGGTTCCTCCTGGTTTGATTAGAGTCATGAAGATATTCCCATATGTCCGAAATGCTAATCTTGGATCACTGGAATAGAAAGTGGGATAGCTTCTTCCTCATAACTCCTATGAGATTTATTTAACTTCCTGGTGATTTTCCACTAATTAATGGTTACATATCATGCTTCATACATCTTGGTTCCTCCTGGTTTTGTTAGAATCATGAAGATATTGCCATATGTCTGAAAAGGCTAATCTTGCATCACTGGAATAGAAACTGGGATAGGTTTTTCCTTATAACTCCGATGAGATTTATTCAACTTCCTGGTCACATTACACTGAATAATCGTTCCAAATCATGCTTCTGGCATCTTGGTTCCTCCTGGTTTGATTAGAGTCATGAAGATATTCCCATATATCCGAACATGCTAATCTTGGATCTTTGGAATAGAAAGTGGGATAGGTTCTTCCTCATAAATCCTATGAGATTTAATCAACTTCCTGGTCACATTCCACTGATTAATCGTTCCAAATAATGCTCCTTACATCTTGGTTCCTCCTGTTTTGATTAGAATCATGAAGATATTGCCATATGTCCGCAACGGCTAATCTTGAATCACTGGAATAGAAAGTGGGATAGGTTCTTCCTGATAACTCCGTTGAGATTTATTCAACTTCCTGGTCACATGTCACTGATTAATCGTTCCAAATCATGCTTCTTACATCTTGGTACCTCCTGGTTTTATTAGAATCATGAAGATATTCCCATATGTCCTAAAAGGCAAATCTTGAATCACTGGAATAGAAAGTGGGCTAGATTCTTACTCATAACTCCTATGAGATTTATTCAACTTCAGGGTCACATTCCACTGATTAATCGTTCCAAATCATGCTTCTGACATCTTGGTTCCTCCTGGTTTGATTAGAGTCATGAAGATTTTCCCATATGTCCGAACATGCTAATCCTGGATCATTGGAATAGAAAGTGGGATAGGTTCTTCCTCATAAATCCTATGAGATTTAATCAACTTCCTGGTCATATTCCACTGATTAATCGTTCCAAATCATGCTCCTTACATCTTGGTTCCTCCTGTTTTGATTAGAATAATGAAGATATTGCCATATGTCTGAAAAGGCTAATCTTGAATCACTGGAATAGAAACTAGGATAGGTTCTTCCTCATAACTCCTATGAGATTTATTCAATTTCCTGGTCACTTTCCACTGATTAAGGGTTCCAAATCATGCTTCTTACATCTTGGTTCCTCCTTGTTTGATTAGAATCATGAAGTAATTGCCATATGTCCGAAAAGGCTAATTTTCAATCACTAGAAAGAAGTGAGATAGATTCTTTCTCATTACTCCTATGAAGATTTATTCAACTTACCTGTTCACTTTCCACTGATTATGGTTCCAAATCATGCTTCTTACATCTTGGTTCCTCCTGGTTTGATTAGAATCATGAAGAATATTGCCATATGTCCGAAACGGCTAATCTTGAATCACTAGAATAGAAAGTGGGATAGGTTTTTCCTCATAACTCCGATGAGATTTATTCAACTTCCTGGTCACATTCCACTGCTTAATCGTTCCAAATCATGCTTCTGGCATCTTTGTTCCTCCTGGTTTGATTAGAGTCATGAAGATATTCCCATATGTCCGAACATGCTAATCTTGGATCTTTGGAATAGAAAGTGGGATAGGTTCTTCCTCATAAATCCTATGAGATTTAATCAACTTCCTGGTCACATTCCACTGATTAATCGTTCCAAATAATGCTCCTTACATCTTGGTTCCTCCTGTTTTGATTAGAATAATGAAGATATTGCCATATGTCTGAAAAGGCTAATCTTGAATCACTGGAACAGAAACTAGGATAGGTTCTTCCTCATAACTCCTATGAGATTTATTAAATTTCTTGGTCACTTTCCACTGATTAAGGGTTCCAAATCATGCTTCTTACATCTTGGTTCCTCCTGGTTTGATTAGAATCATGGAGTAATTGCCATATGTCCGAAAAGGCTAATTTTCAATAACTAGAATAGAAAGTGGGATAGATTCTTTCTCATTACTCCTATGAGATTTATTCACCTTCCTGTTCACTTTCCACTGATTAATGGTTCCAAATCATGCTTCTTACATCTTGGTTCCTCCTGGTTTGATTAGATCATGAAGAATTATTGCCATATGTCCGAAACGGCTAAATCTTGAATCACTGGAATAGAAAGTGGGATAGGTTCTTCCTCATAACTCCGATGAGATTTATTCAACTTCCTGGTCACATTCCACTGATTAATCGTTCCAAATCATGCTTCTTACATCTTGGTACCTCCTGGTTTTATTAGAATCATGAAGACATTCCCATATGTCCTAAAAGGCAAATCTTGAATCACTGGAATAGAAAGTGGGCTAGGTTCTTACTCATAACTCCTATGAGATTTATTCAATTTCAGGGGCACATTCCACTGATTAATCGTTCCAAATTATGCTTCTTACATCTTGGTTCCTCCTGGTTTGAGTAGAGTCATGAAGATATTCCCATATGTCCGACATGCTAATCTTGGATCACTGGAATAGAAAGTGGGGATAGGTTCTTCCTCATAAATCCTACGAGATTTAATCAACTTCCTGGTCACATTCCCTGATTAATCGTTCCAAAATCATGCTTCTTACATCTTGTTCCTCCTGTTTTGATTAGAATCATGAAGATATATTCATATGTCTGAACATGCTAATCTTGAATCACTAGAATAGAAAGTGGGATAGCTTCTTCCTCATAACTCCTATGAGATTTATTCACCTCCTGTTCACTTCCACTGATTAATCGTTCCAAATCTTGCTTCTTACATCTTGGTTTCTCCTGGTTTGATTAGAATCATGAAGATATTGCCATATGTCTGAAAAGGCTAATCTTGAATCACTGGAATAGAAACTGGGATAGGTTCTTCCACATAACTCCTATGAGATTAATTCAATTTCCTGGTCAGTTTCCACTCATTAATGATTCTAAATCATGCTTATTACAACTTGGTTCCCCCAGTTTTCATTAGAATCATGAAGATATTCTCATATGTCCTAAAAGGCAAATCTTGAATCACTGGAATAGAAAGTGGGCTAGGTTCTTCCTCATAACTCCTATGAGGTTTATTCAACTTTAGGGTAACATTCCACTGATTAATCATTCCAAATCATTCTTCTTACATCTTGGTTCCTCCTGGTTTGATTAGAGTCATGAAGATATTCCCATATGTCCGAACATGCTAATCTTGGATCTTTGGAATAGAAAGTGGGATAAGTTCTTCCTCATAAATCCTATGAGATTTAATCACTTCCTGTCACATTCCACTAATTAATCGTTCCAAATAATGCTCCTTACATCTTGGTTCCTCCTGTTTTGATTAGAATAATGAAGATATTGCCATATGTCTGAAAAGGCTAATCTTGAATCACTGGAACAGAAACTAGGATAGGTTCTTCCTCATAACTCCTATGAGATTTAATAAATTTCCTGGTCACTTTCCACTGATTAAGGGTTCCAAATCATGCTTCTTACATCTTGGTTCCTCCTGGTTTGATTAGAATCATGGAGTAATTGCCATATGTCCGAAAAGGCTAATTTTCAATAACTAGAATAGAAAGTGGGAATAGATTCTTTCTCATTACTCCTATGAGATTTATTCACCCTTCCTGTTCACTTTCCACTGATTAATGGTTCCAAATCATGCTTCTTACATCTTGGTTCCTCCTGGTTGATTAGAATCATGAAGATATTGCCATATGTCCGAAACGGCTAAATCTTGAATCACTGGAATAGAAAGTGGGATAGGTTCTTCCTCATAACTCCGATGAGATTTATTCAACTTCCTGGTCACATTCCACTGATTAATCGTTCCAAATCATGCTTCTTACATCTTGGTACCTCCTGGTGTTATTAGAATCATGAAGACATTCCATAATGTCCTAAAAGGCAATCTTGAATCACTGGAATAGAAAGTGGGCTAGGTTCTTACTCATAACTCCTATGAGATTTATTCAACTTCCTGGTCACATTCCACTGATTAATGGTTCCAAATCATGCTTCTTACATCTTGGTTCCTCCTGGTTTGATTAGAATCATGAAGATATTGCCATATGTCCGAACATGCTAATCTTGAATCACTGGAATAGAAAGTGGGATAGGTTCTTCCTCATAACTCCTATGAGATTTATTCAACTTCCTGGTCACTTTCCACTGATTAATCGTTCCAAATCATGCTTCTTACATCTTGGTTCCTCCTGGTTTGATTAGAATCATGAAGATATTGCCATATGTCTGAACATGCTAATCTTGAATCACTGGAATAGAAAGTGGGATAGGTTCTTCCTCATAACTCCTATGAGATTTATTCAACTTCCTGGTCACTTTCCACTGATTAATGGTTCCAAATCATGCTTCTTACATCTTGGTTCCTCCTGGTTTGATTAGAATCATGAAGATATTGCCATATGTCTGAAAAGGCTAATCTTGAATCACTGGAATAGAAAGTGGGATAGGTTCTTCCTCATAACTCCTATGAGATTTATTCAACTTCCTGGTCACTTTCCACTGATTAATGGTTCCAAATCATGCTTCTTACATCTTGGTTCCTCCTGGTTTGATTAGAATCATGAAGATATTGCCATATGTCCGAAAAGGCTAATCTTGAATCACTGGAATAGAAAGTGGGATAGGTTCTTCCTCATAACTCCTATGAGATTTATTCAACTTCCTGGTCACTTTCCACTGATTAATGGTTCCAAATCATGCTTCTTACATCTTGGTTCCTCCTGGTTTGATTAGAATCATGAAGATATTGCCATATGTCCGAACATGCTAATCTTGAATCACTGGAATAGAAAGTGGGATAGGTTCTTCCTCATAACTCCTATGAGATTTATTCAACTTCCTGGTCATTTCCACTGATTAATGGTTCCAAATCATGCTTCTTACATCTTGGTTCCTCCTGGTTTGATTAGAATCATGAAGATATTGCCATATGTCTGAAAAGGCTAATCTTGAATCACTGGAATAGAAAGTGGGATAGGTTCTTCCTCATAACTCCTATGAGATTTATTCAACTTCCTGGTCACTTTCCACTGATTAATGGTTCCAAATCATGCTTCTTACATCTTGGTTCCTCCTGGTTTGATTAGAATCATGAAGATATTGCCATATGTCGGAACATGCTAATCTTGAATCACTGGAATAGAAAGTGGGATAGGTTCTTCCTCATAACTCCTATGAGATTTATTCAACTTCCTGGTCACTTTCCACTGATTAATGGTTCCAAATCATGCTTCTTACATCTTGGTTCCTCCTGGTTTGATTAGAATCATGAAGATATTGCCATATGTCCGAAAAGGCTAATCTTGAATCACTGGAATAGAAAGTGGGATAGGTTCTTCCTCATAACTCCTATGAGATTTATTCAACTTCCTGGTCACTTTCCACTGATTAATGGTTCCAAATCATGCTTCTTACATCTTGGTTCCTCCTGGTTTGATTAGAATCATGAAGATATTGCCATATGTCTGAAAAGGCTAATCTTGAATCACTGGAATAGAAAGTGGGATAGGTTCTTCCTCATAACTCCTATGAGATTTATTCAACTTCCTGGTCACTTTCCACTGATTAATGGTTCCAAATCATGCTTCTTACATCTTGGTTCCTCCTGGTTTGATTAGAATCATGAAGATATTGCCATATGTCCGAAACGGCTAATCTTGAATCACTGGAATAGAAAGTGGGATAGGTTCTTCCTCATAACTCCTATGAGATTTATTCAACTTCCTGGTCACTTTCCACTGATTAATGGTTCCAAATCATGCTTCTTACATCTTGGTTCCTCCTGGTTTGATTAGAATCATGAAGATATTGCCATATGTCCGAAAGGCTAATCTTGAATCACTGGAATAGAAAGTGGGATAGGTTCTTCCTCATAACTCCTATGAGATTTATTCAACTTCCTGGTCACTTTCCACTGATTAATGGTTCCAAATCATGCTTCTTACATCTTGGTTCCTCCTGGTTTGATTAGAATCATGAAGATATTGCCATATGTCCGAACATGCTAATCTTGAATCACTGGAATAGAAAGTGGGATAGGTTCTTCCTCATAACTCCTATGAGATTTATTCAACTTCCTGGTCACATTCCACTGATTAATCGTTCCAAATCATGCTTCTTACATCTTGGTTCCTCCTGGTTTGATTAGAATCATGAAGATATTGCCATATGTCTGAACATGCTAATCTTGAATCACTGGAATAGAAAGTGGGATAGGTTCTTCCTCATAACTCCTATGAGATTTATTCAAACTTCCTGGTCACATTCCACTGATAAATCGTTCCAAAATCATGCTTCTTACATCTTGGTTCCTCCTGGTTTGATTAGAATCATGAAGATATTGCCATATGTCTGAACATGCTAATCTTGAATCACTGGAATAGAAAGTGGGATAGGTTCTTCCTCATAACTCCTATGAGATTTATTCAACTTCCTGGTCACTTTCCACTGATTAATGGTTCCAAATCATGCTTCTTACATCTTGGTTCCTCCTGGTTTGATTAGAATCATGAAGATATTGCCATATGTCCGAAAAGGCTAATCTTGAATCACTGGAATAGAAAGTGGGATAGGTTCTTCCTCATAACTCCTATGAGATTTATTCAACTTCCTGGTCACATTCCACTGATTAATCGTTCCAAATCATGCTTCTTACATCTTGGTTCCTCCTGGTTTGATTAGAATCATGAAGATATTGCCATATGTCCGAACATGCTAATCTTGAATCACTGGAATAGAAAGTGGGATAGGTTCTTCCTCATAACTCCTATGAGATTTATTCAACTTCCTGGTCACTTTCCACTGATTAATGGTTCCAAATCATGCTTCTTACATCTTGGTTCCTCCTGGTTTGATTAGAATCATGAAGATATTGCCAATATGTCCAAAAAGGCTAAGTTTCAATCACTGGCAATAGAACTGGGATAGGTTCTTCTTCCTTAACTCCTGATGACGATTTATTCAAGTTTCATGGTCAGTATGCACTCATTAATTGAATTCTAAATCATGCTTATTAGCACTTGGTTCCCCCTGGTTTATTAGACTCATGAAGTTATTGCGCATTGTCCAAAAGGCTAATTTGTCAATCTTTGGAATAGAAACTAGGATAGGTTTCTTTCCTCATAACTCCGATAGATTTAATTCAACTTCCTGGTCCATTCCACTGATTAATCGTTCCAAATCATGTTCTTACATCTTGGTACTCCTGGTGTTATTAGAATCATGAAGATATTCTCATATGTCCTACAAGGCAAATCTGAATCACTGGAAAATAGAAAGTGGGCTAGGTTTCTTCTCATTAATCTAATGAGGTTCTATTCAACTTCTTGCTACATTCCACTGATTAATGGTTCCAAATCACTGCTCCTTACGTCTTGGTTCCTCCTGGTTTGATTAGAATCATGAAGATATTGCCATATGTCCGAAAAGGCTAATCTTGAATCACTGGAATAGAAAGTGGGATAGGTTCTTCCTCATAACTCCTATGAGATTTATTCAACTTCCTGGTCACTTTCCACTGATTAATGGTTCCAAATCATGCTTCTTACATCTTGGTTCCTCCTGGTTTGATTAGAATCATGAAGATATTGCCATATGTCCGAAACGGCTAATCTTGAATCACTGGAATAGAAAGTGGGATAGGTTCTTCCTCATAACTCCTATGAGATTTATTCAACTTCCTGGTCACATTTCCACTGATTAATCGTTCCAAATCATGCTTCTTACATCTTGGTTCCTCCTGGTTTGATTAGAATCATGAAGATATTGCCATATGTCCGAACAGGCTAATCTTGAATCACTGGAATAGAAAGTGGGATAGGTTCTTCCTCATAACTCCTATGAGATTTATTCAACTTCCTGGTCACTTTCCACTGATTAATGGTTCCAAATCATGCTTCTTACATCTTGGTTCCTCCTGGTTTGATTAGAATCATGAAGATATTGCCATATGTCCGAAAAGGCTAATCTTGAATCACTGGAATAGAAAGTGGGATAGGTTCTTCCTCATAACTCCTATGAGATTTATTCAACTTCCTGGTCACTTTCCACTGATTAATGGTTCCAAATCATGCTTCTTACATCTTGGTTCCTCCTGGTTTGATTAGAATCATGAAGATATTGCCATATGTCCGAAAAGGCTAATCTTGAATCACTGGAATAGAAAGTGGGATAGGTTCTTCCTCATAACTCCTATGAGATTTATTCAACTTCCTGGTCACTTTCCACTGATTAATGGTTCCAAATCATGCTTCTTACATCTTGGTTCCTCCTGGTTTGATTAGAATCATGAAGATATTGCCATATGTCCGAAAAGGCTAATCTTGAATCACTGGAATAGAAAGTGGGATAGGTTCTTCCTCATAACTCCTATGAGATTTATTCAACTTCCTGGTCACTTTCCACTGATTAATGGTTCCAAATCATGCTTCTTACATCTTGGTTCCTCCTGGTTTGATTAGAATCATGAAGATATTGCCATATGTCCGAAAGGCTAATCTTGAATCACTGGAATAGAAAGTGGGATAGGTTCTTCCTCATAACTCCTATGAGATTTATTCAACTTCCTGGTCACATTCCACTGATTAATGGTTCCAAATCATGCTTCTTACATCTTGGTTCCTCCTGGTTTGATTAGAATCATGAAGATATTGCCATATGTCGAACATGCTAATCTTGAATCACTGGAATAGAAAGTGGGATAGGTTCTTCCTCATAACTCCTAAGAGATTTATTCAACTTCCTGGTCAATTTCCACTGATTAATCGTTCCAAATCATGCTTCTTACATCTTGGTTCCTCCTGGTTTGATTAGAATCATGAAGATATTGCCATATGTCTGAACATGCTAATCTTGAATCACTGGAATAGAAAGTGGGATAGGTTCTTCCTCATAACTCCTATGAGATTTATTCAACTTCCTGGTCACTTTCCACTGATTAATGGTTCCAAATCATGCTTCTTACATCTTGGTTCCTCCTGGTTTGATTAGAATCATGAAGATATTGCCATATGTCCGAAAAGGCTAATCTTGAATCACTGGAATAGAAAGTGGGATAGGTTCTTCCTCATAACTCCTATGAGATTTATTCAACTTCCTGGTCACTTTCCACTGATTAATGGTTCCAAATCATGCTTCTTACATCTTGGTTCCTCCTGGTTTTATTAGAATCATGAAGATATTGCCATATGTCCGAAAAGGCTAATCTTGAATCACTGGAATAGAAAGTGGGATAGGTTCTTCCTCATAACTCCTATGAGATTTATTCAACTTCCTGGTCACTTTCCACTGATTAATGGTTCCAAATCATGCTTCTTACATCTTGGTTCCTCCTGGTTTGATTAGAATCATGAAGATATTGCCATATGTCCGAAACAGCTAATCTTGAATCACTGGAATAGAAATTGGATAGGTTCTTCCTCATAACTCCGATGAGGATTTATTCAACTTCCTGGTCATATTCCACTGATTAATGGTTACAAATCATGCTTCTTACATCTTGGTACCCCTTGGTTTATTAGAATCATGAAGATATTCCATAATGTCAAAAAGGCAAATCTTGAATCACTGGAATAGAAAGTGGCTAGGTTCTTCCTCATAACTCCTATGAGGTTTATTCAACTTTAGGTAACATTTCCCACTATGTAATCTTCAAATCATTCTTCTTACATCTTGGTTCCTCCATGTTTGATTAGAGTCATGAAGATATTCCCATATGTCCGAAATGCTAATCTTGGATCATTGGAATAGAAAGTGGGATAGGTTCTTCTTCATAAATCTGATGAGATTTATTCAACTTCCTTGTCACATTCCACTGATTAATCGTTCCCAAATCATGCTTCTTACATATTGGTTCCTCATGTTTTGATTAGAATCATGAAGAATTTGCAATATGTCTGAACATGCTAAACTTGAATCACTGGAATAGAAACTGAGATAACTTCTTCCTCATTACTCCTATTGGAGATTTTATTCAATTTCTGTCACTTATCCACTGATTAATTGTTCCAAATCATGATTCTACATCTTGTGTTCCTCCTGTTTTGATTAGGAATCATGAAGATATTGCCATATGTCCGAAACAGGCTAATCTGAGATCACTGGAATAGAATGTGGGATAGGTTCTTCCTCATAACTCCGATAGGATTTTATTCAACTTCCATGGTCACATTCCACCTGATTAACTCGTTCCAAATCATTCTTCTCCTACATGGTTGGTAGCCTCCTGGTGTTATTAGAATAATGAAGATATTCTCATATGTCCCTAAAAGGGCAAATCTTGAATCACTGAGATAGAAAGTGGGGGCTAGGTTCTTTCCTCATAACTCCTATGAATTTATTCAACTTTAGGGTTAACATTTCCTCTGAATTAATCGTTCCAAATCATGCTTCTTACATCTTGGTTCCTCCTGGTTTGATTAGAGTCATGAAGATATTCCCATATGTCCGAACATGCTACTCTTGGATCACTGGAATAGAAAGTTGGATAGCTTCTTCCTCATAACTCCTATGAGATTTATGCAACTTCCTGGTCACATTCCACAGATTAATGGTTCCAAATCATGATTCTTTCATCTTGGTTCCTCCTGGTTTGACTAGAATCATGAAGATAATGCCATATGTTCAAATATGCTAATCAGGAATCACTGGAATAGAAAGTAAGATAACTTCTTCCTTTTAACTCCTATGAGTTTATTCAACTTCCTGGAGCATTTCCACTATATAATGGTTACATATCATGCTTCATACATCTTGGTTCCTCCTGGTTTGATTAGAATCATGAAGATATTGCCATATGTCTGAACAGGCTAATCTTGAATCACTGGAATAGAAACTGGGATAGGTTCTTCCTCATAACTCCTATGAGATTTATTCAATTTCCTGGTCAGTTTCCACTAATTAATATTTCTAGATCATGTTTCTTACAACTTGGTTCCCCCTGGTTTGATTAGAATCATGAAGATATTGTCATATGTCCGAAAAGGCTAATCTTGGAATCACTTGAATAGAAAGCTAGGATAGGTTCTTCCTCATAACTCCTATGAGATTTATTCAACTTCCTGGTCACTTTCCACTATTAATGGTTTCCAAATCATGCTTCTTACATCTTGGTTCCTCCTGGTTTGATTAGAATCATGAAGATATTGTCATATGTCCGAACAGGCTAATCTTGAATCACTGGAATAGAAACTGGGATAGGTTCTTCCTCATAAACTCCTATGAGATTTATTCAATTTCCTGTCACTTTCCACTGATTAATGGTTTCCAAATCATGCTTCTTACATCTTGGTTCCCCCTGGTTTCATTAGATCATGAAGATATTGCCATATGTCCGAAAATGCTAATCTTGATCACTGGAGTAGAAAGTGGGATAGTTCTTCCTCTTTACTCCTATGAGATTATTCAACTTCCTGGTCACTTTCCACTGAATTAATGGTTCCCAAATCAATGCTTCTTAAACTTGGTTCCCCCTGGTTTCGATTAGAATCATGAAGATATTGCCATATGTCCGAAAAGGCTAATTTTGAATCCTGGAATAGAAAGTGGGATAGGTTCTTCCTCATAACTCCTATGAGATTTATTCAACTTCCTGTCACTTTCCACTGATTAATGGTTCCAAATCATGCTTCTTACATCTTGGTTCCCTCCTGGTTTGATTAGAATCATGAAGATATTGCATTGTCTGAACATGCTAATCTTGAATCACTAGAATAGAAAGTGGGATAGTTCTTCCTCATAACTCCTATGAGATTTATTCAACTTCCTGGGTCACATTCCACTAATTAATCGTTCCCAAATCATGCTTCTTACATCTTGGTTCCTCCTGGTTTGATTAGAATCATGAAGATATTCTCATATGTCCGAAAAGGCTAATCTTGAATCACTGGAATAGAAAGTGGGATAGGTTCTTCCTCATAACTCCTATGAGATTTATTCAACTTCCTGGTCACTTTCCACTGATTAATGGTTCCAAATCATGCTTCTTACATCTTGGTTCCTCCTGGTTTGATTAGAATCATGAAGATATTGCCATATGTCTGAAACGGCTAATCTTGAATCACTGGAATAGAAAGTGGGATAGGTTCTTCCTCATAACTCCTATGAGATTTATTCAACTTTCCTGGTCACTTCCACTGATTAATGGTTCCAAATCATGTTTCTTACAACTTGGTTTCCCCTGGTTTGATAAGAATCATGAAGATATTCCCATATGTCCGAAAATGCTAATCTTGATACACTGGAATAGAAAGTGGGATAGGTTCTTCCTCATAACTCCTATGAGATTTATTCAACTTCCTGGCATATTCCACTGATTAATTGTTCCAAATCATGCTTCTTACAACGTGGTTCATCCTGGTTTGATTAGAATCATGAAGATATTGTCATATCTTTGAACATGCTAATCTTGAATCACTAGATTAGAAAGTGGGATATCTTCTTTGTCATAACTCCTATGAGATTTATTCAAATTCCTGGTCACTTTCCACTGATTAATGGTTCCAAATCATGCTTCTTACAACTTGGCTCCCCTTGGTTTCATTAGAATCATGAAGATATTGCCATATATCCCAAAAAGGCTAATTTTCAATCACTGCAATAGAAAGTGGGATAGGTTCTTCCTCATTACTCCTATGAGATTTATTCAAATTCCTGTTCACTTTCCACTGATTAATGGTTCCAAATCATGCTTTTTACATCGTGGTTCCTCCTGGTTTGATTAGAATCATTAAGATATTGCAATATGTCCGAAACCGCTAATCTTGAATCACTGGAATAGAAATTGGGATAGGTTCTTCCTCATAACTCCGATGAGATTTATTCAAATTCCTGGTCACATTCCACTGATTAATCATTACAAATCATGCTTCTTACATCTTGGTACCTCCTGGTGTTATTAGAATCATGAAGATATTCCCATATGTCCGAAAAGGCAAATCTTGAATCACTGGAATAGAAAGTGGGCTATGTTCTTCCTCATAACTCCTATGAGATTTATTCAACTTCCTGGTCACTTTAAACTGGTTAATGGTTCCAAATCATGCTTCTTAAATCTTGGTTCCTCCTGGTTGGATTAGTATCATGAAGTACTTTCCATATGTCTGAACATGCTAATCTTGAGTCACTAGAATAGAAAGTGGGATAGCTTCTTTCTCATAACTCCTATGAGATTTATTCAAATTCCTGGTGATTGTACACTAATTAATGGTTCCATATCATGATTATTACATCTTGGTTCTTCCTGGTTTGATTAGAATCAGGAAGATATTGCCATATGTCCGGAAAGGCTAATCTTGCATCACTGGAATAGAAACTGGGATAGGTTCTTCCTCATAACTCCTATGAGATTTATTCAACTTCCTGGTCACTTATGCACTGATTAATGGTTCCAAATCAGGCTTCTTACAACTTGGTTCCCCAAGGTTTGATTAGAATCATGAAGATATTCTCATATGTCCGAATATGCTAATCTTGATACACTGGAATAGAAAGTGGGATAGGTTCTTCCTCATAGCTCCTATGAGATTTTTTCAACTTCCTGGCATATTCCACTGGTTAATTGTTCCCAATCATTCTTCTTAATTATTGGTTCCTCCTGGTTTGATTAGAATCATGAAGATATCGCCATATGTCTGAACATGCTAATCTTGAATCACTGGAATAAAAAGTGGGATAGCTTCTTTCTCATAACTCCTATGAGATTTATTCAACTTCCAGATAATTTTCCACTAATTAATGGTTCCATACCATGATTCTTACATCTTGTTTCATCCTGGTTTGATTAGAATCATGAAGATATTTTCATATGTCCGAAAAGGCTAATCTTGAATCACTGGAATAGAAACTGAGATAGGTTCTTCCTCATAACTCCTATGAGATTTATTCAACGTCCTAGTCACTTTCCACTGATTAATGGTTCCAAATCATGCTTCTTACAGCTTGGTTCCTCCTAGTTTTATTAGAATCATGAAGATATTGCCATATGTCTGAACATGCCAATCTTGAATCACTAGAATAGAACGTGGGATAACTTCTTCCTCTTAACTCCTATGAGATTTATTCAATTTCCTTGTCACTTTCCACTGATTAATGGTTCCAAATCATGCTTCTTACAACTTGGTTCCTCCTAGTTTGATTAGAATCATGAAGATATTGCCATATGTATGAACATGCCAATCTTGAATCACTAGAATAGAAAGTGGGATAACTTCTTCCTCTTAACTCCTATGAGATTTATACAACTTTCTGGTCACTTTCCACTGATTAATGGTTCCAAATCATGCTTCTTACAACTTGGTCTCCCATGGTTTCATTGGAATCATTAAGATATTGCCATATGTCCGAAAAGGCTAATTTTGAATCACTAGAATAGAAAGTGGGATAGGTTCTTCCTCATAACTCCTATGAGATTTATTCAACTTCATGTTCACATTCCACTGATTAATCGTTAAAATTCATGCTTCTTACATCTAGGTTCCTCCTTGTTTGATTAGGATTGTGAAGATATTGCCATGTGTCTGAACATGCTAATCTTGAATCACTGCAATAGAAAGTAGGATAGTTTCTTTCCCATAACTCCTATGAGTTTTATTCAACTTCCTGATTATTTTCCACTAATTAATGGTTCCCTATCATGATTCTTACATCTTTCTGCCTCCTGGTTTGATTAGAATCATGAAGATATTGTCATAGGGCCGAAAAGGCTAATCTTGAATCACTGGAATATAAACTAGGATAGGTTCTTCCTCATAAATCCTATGAGATGAATTCAACTTCCTGGTCACTTTCCACTGATTAATTGTTGCAAATCATTATTCTTACAACTTAGTTCCCCCTGGTTTGATTAGAAACATGAACATATTGTCATATTTCCGAAAAGGCTAATATTGAATCAATGCAATAGAAACTGGGATAGGTTATTCCTCATAACTCCTATGAGATTTATTCAACTTCCTGGTCACTTTCCACTGATTAAAGGTTCCAATTTATGCTTCTTAAATCTTGGTTCCTGCTGGTTTGATTAGAATCATGAAGATATTGCCGTATGTCCGAAACGGCTAATCTTGAATCACTGGAATAGAAAGTGGGCTAGGTTCTTCCACATAAATCCTATGAGATTTATTCAACTTCCTAGTCACTTTCCACTGATTAATGGTTCCAAATCATGCTTCTTACATCTTGGTTCCTCCTAGTTTGATTATAATCATGAAGATATTGCCATATGTCTGGACATGCCAATCTTGAATCACTAAAATAGAAAGTGGGATAACTTCTTCCTCTTAACTCCTATGAGATTTATTCAACTTCCTGGTCACTTTCCACTGATTAATGGTTCCAAATCATGCTTCTTACAACTTGGTTCCTCCTAGTTTTATTAGAATCATGAAGATATTGCCATATGTCTGAACATGCCAATCTTGAATCACTAGAATAGAAAGTGGGATAACTTCTTCCTCTTAACTCCTATGAGATTTATTCAATTTCCTTGTCACTTTCCACTGATTAATGGTTCCAAATCATGCTTCTTACAACTTGGTTCCTCCTAGTTTGATTAGAATCATGAAGATATTGTCATATGTATGAACATGCCAATCTTGAATCACTAGAATAGAAAGTGGGATAACTTCTTCATCTTAACTCCTATGAGATTTATACAACTTTCTGGTCACTTTCCACTGATTAATGGTTCCAAATCATGCTTCTTACAACTTGGTCTCCCATGGTTTCATTGGAATCATTAAGATATTGCCATATGTCCGAAAAGGCTAATTTTGAATCACTGGAATAAAAAGTGGGATAGGTTCTTCCTCATAACTCCTATGAGATTTATTCAATTTCCTTGTCACTTTCCACTGATTAATGGTTCCAAATCATGCTTCTTACAACTTGGTTCCTCCTAGTTTGATTAGAATCATGAAGATATTGCCATATGTATGAACATGCCAATCTTGAATCACTAGAATAGAAAGTGGGATAACTTCTTCCTCTTAACTCCTATGAGATTTATACAACTTTCTGGTCACTTTCCACTGATTAATGGTTCCAAATCATGCTTCTTACAACTTGGTCTCCCATGGTTTCATTGGAATCATTAAGATATTGCCATATGTCCGAAAAGGCTAATTTTGAATCACTGGAATATAAAGTGGGATAGGTTCTTCCTCATAACTCCTATGAGATTTATTCAACTTCATGTTCATATTCCACTGGTTAATCGTTAAAATTCATGCTTATTACATCTAGATTCCTCCTTGTTTGATTAGGATCGTGAAGATATTGCCATGTGTCTGAACATGCTAATCTTGAATCACTGCAATAGAAAGTTGGATAGTTTCTTTCCCATAACTCCTATGAGTTTTATTCAACTTCCTGATTATTTTCCACTAATTAATGGTTCCCTATCATGATTCTTACATCTTTTTGCCTCCTGGTTTGATTAGAATCATGAAGATATTGTCATAGGTCCGAAAAGGCTAATTTTGAATCACTGGAATATAAACTAGGATAGGTTCTTCCTCATAAATCCTATGAGATGAATTCAACTTCCTGGTCACTTTCCACTGATTAATGGTTGCAAATCATGATTCTTACAACTTAGTTCCCCCTGGTTTGATTAGAAACATGAACATATTGTCATATTTCCGAAAAGGCTAATATTGAATCAATGCAATAGAAACTGGGATAGGTTATTCCTCATAACTCCTATGAGATTTATTCAACTTCCTGTTCACTTTCCACTGATTAAAGGTTCCAAGTTATGCTTCTTAAATCTTGGTTCCTCCTGGTTTGATTAGAATCATGAAGATATTGCCGTATGTCCGAAACGGCTAATCTTGAATCACTGGAATAGAAAGTGGGCTAGGTTCTTCCACATAAATCCTATGAGATTTATTCAACTTCCTAGTCAGTTTCCACTGAATAATGGTTCCAAATCATGCTTCTTACAACTTGGTTCCCCCTGTTTTGATTAGAATCATGAAGATATTGACATATCTCTGAACATGCTAATCTTGAATCACTAGATTAGAAAGTGAGATAGCATCTTTCTCATAACTCCTATGAGATTTATTCAAATTCCTGGTGATTTTCCACTAAATAATGGTTCCATATCATGATTCTTACATCTTGTTTCCTCCTTGTTAATTAGAATCATGAAGATATTGCCATATGTCTGAACATGATAATCTTTAATCACTGGAATATAAAGTGGGATAACTTCTTCATCTTAACTCCTATGAGATTTATTCAACTCCCTGGTGATTGTCCGTAAATTAATGGGTCCATATCATGATTCTTAAATCTTGGTTCCTCCTGGTTTGATTAGAATCATGAAGATATTGCCATATGTCTGGACATGCCAATCTTGAATCACTAGAATAGAAAGTGGGATAACTTCTTCCTCTTAACTCCTATGAGATTTATTCAACTTCCTGGTCACTTTCCACTGATTAATGGTTCCAAATCATGCTTCTTACAACTTGTTTCCTCCTAGTTTGATTAGAATCATGAAGATATTGCCATATGTATGAACATGCCAATCTTGAATCACTAGAATAGAAAGTGGGATAACTTCTTTCTCATAACTACTACAAGATTTATTCAACTTTCTGATTATTTTCCACTAATTAATGGTTCCATATCATGATTCTTACATCTTGTTTCCTCCTGGTTTGATTAGAATCATGAAGATATTGTCATAGTTCCGAAAAGGCTAATCTTGAATCACTGGAATATAAACTAGGATAGGTTCTTCCTCATAAATCCTATGAGATTAATTCAACTTCCTGGTAACTTTACACTGATTAATGGTTGCAAATGATGATTCTTACAACTTGGTTCCCCCTGGTTTGATTAGAAACATGAAGATATTGTCATATGTCCGAAAAGGCTAATCTTGAATCACTGGAATAGAAACTGAGATAAGTTCTTCCTCATAACTCCTATGAGGTTTATACAACTTTCTGGTCACTTTCCACTGATTTATGGTTCCAAATCATGCTTCTTAGAACATGGTTTCCCATGGTTTGGTTGGAATCATTAAGATATTGCCATATGTCCGAAAAGGCTAATTTTGAATCACTGGAATAGAAAGTGGGATAAGTTCTTCCTCATAACTCCTATGAGATTTATTCAACTTCATGTTCACATTCCACTGATTAATTGTTAAAATTCATGCTTCTTATATCTTGGTTCCTCCTTGTTTGATTAGGATCGTGGCGATATTGCCATGTGTCTGAACATGCTAATCTTGAATGACTGGAATAAAAAGTAGGATAGTTTCTTTCTCATAGCTCCTATAAGATTTATTCAACTTCCTGATTATTTTCCACTAATTAATGGTTCCATATCTTGATTCTTACATCTTGTTGCCTCCTGGTTTGATTAGAATCATGAAGATATTGTCATAGGTCCGAAAAGGCTAATCTTGAATCACTAGAATATAAACTAGGATATGTTCTTCCTCATAAATCCTATGAGATGAATTCAACTTCCTGGTCACTTTCCACTGATTAATGGTTCCAAATCATGCTTCTTACAACTTGGTTCCCCCTGGTTTGATTAGAATCATGAAGATATTGACATATCTCTTAACATGCTAATCTTGAATCACTAGATTAGAAAGTGGGATAGCATCTTTCTCATAACTCCTATGAGATTTATTCAAATTCCTGGTGATTTTCCACTAAATAATGGTTCCAAATCATGATTCTTACATCTTGTTTCCTCCTTGTTAATTAGAATCATGAAGATATTGCCATATGTCTGAACATGATAATCTTTAATCACTGGAATATAAAGTGGGATAACTTCTTCATCTTAACTCCTATGAGATTTATTCAACTCCCTGGTGATTGTCCGTAAATTAATGGGTCCATATCATGATTCTTAAATCTTGGTTCCTCCTGGTTTGATTAGAATCATGAAGATATTGCCATATGTCCGAAAAAGGCTAATCTTGAATCAGTGGAATAGAAACTGAGATAGGTTCTTCCTCATAACTCCTATGAGATTTATTCAACGTCCAAGTCACTTTCCACTGATTAATGGTTCCAAATCATGCTTCTTACATCTTGGTTCCTCCTAGTTTGATTATAATCATGAAGATATTGCCATATGTCTGGACATGCCAATCTTGAATCACTAAAATAGAAAGTGGGATAACTTCTTCCTCTTAACTCCTATGAGATTTATTCAACTTCCTGGTCACTTTCCACTGATTAATGGTTCCAAATCATGCTTCTTACAACTTGGTTCCTCCTAGTTTTATTAGAATCATGAAGATATTGCCATATGTCTGAACATGCCAATCTTGAATCACTAGAATAGAAAGTGGGATAACTTCTTCCTCTTAACTCCTATGAGATTTATTCAATTTCCTTGTCACTTTCCACTGATTAATGGTTCCAAATCATGCTTCTTACAACTTGGTTCCTCCTAGTTTGATTAGAATCTTGAAGATATTGTCATATGTATGAACATGCCAATCTTGAATCACTAGAATAGAAAGTGGGATAACTTCTTCATCTTAACTCCTATGAGATTTATACAACTTTCTGGTCACTTTCCACTGATTAATGGTTCCAAATCATGCTTCTTACAACTTGGTCTCCCATGGTTTCATTGGAATCATTAAGATATTGCCATATGTCCGAAAAGGCTAATTTTGAATCACTGGAATAAAAAGTGGGATAGATTCTTCCTCATAACTCCTATGAGATTTATTCAATTTCCTTGTCACTTTCCACTAATTAATGGTTCCAAATCATGCTTCTTACAACTTGGTTCCTCCTAGTTTGATTAGAATCATGAAGATATTGCCATATGTATGAACATGCCAATCTTGAATCACTAGAATAGAAAGTGGGATAACTTCTTCCTCTTAACTCCTATGAGATTTATACAACTTTCTGGTCACTTTCCCCTGATTAATGGTTCCAAATCATGCTTCTTACAACTTGGTTTCCCATGGTTTCATTGGAATCATTAAGATATTGCCATATGTCCGAAAAGGCTAATTTTGAATCACTGGAATATAAAGTGGGATAGGTTCTTCCTCATAACTCCTATGAGATTTATTCAACTTCATGTTCACATTCCACTGGTTAATCGTTAAAATTCATACTTATTACATCTAGGTTCCTCCTTGTTTGATTAGGATCGTGAAGATATTGCCATGTGTCTGAACATGCTAATCTTGAATCACTGCAATAGAAAGTTGGATAGTTTCTTTCCCATAACTCCTATGAGTTTTATTCAACTTTCTGATTATTTTCCACTAATTAATGGTTCCCTATCATGATTCTTACATCTTTTTGCCTCCTGGTTTGATTAGAATCATGAAGATATTGTCATAGGTCCGAAAAGGCTAATTTTGAATCACTGGAATATAAACTAGGATAGGTTCTTCCTCATAAATCCTATGAGATGAATTATACTTCCTGGTCACTTTCCACTGATTAATGGTTGCAAATCATGATTCTTACAACTTAGTTCCCCCTAGTTTGATTAGAAACATGAACATATTGTCATATTTCCGAAAAGGCTAATATTGAATCAATGCAATAGAAACTGGGATAGGTTATTCCTCATAACTCCTATGAGATTTATTCAACTTCCTGTTCACTTTCCACTGATTAAAGGTTCCAAGTTATGCTTCTTAAATCTTGGTTCCTCCTGGTTTGATTAGAATCATGAAGATATTGCCGTATGTCCGAAACGGCTAATCTTGAATCACTGGAATAGAAAGTGGGCTAGGTTCTTCCACATAAATCCTATGAGATTTATTCAACTTCCTAGTCAGTTTCCACTGAATAATGGTTCCAAATCATGCTTCTTACAACTTGGTTCCCCCTGGTTTGATTAGAATCATGAAGATATTGACATATCTCTGAACATGCTAATCTTGAATCACTAGATTAGAAAGTGAGATAGCATCTTTCTCATAACTCCTATGAGATTTATTCAAATTCCTGGTGATTTTCCACTAAATAATGGTTCCATATCATGATTCTTACATCTTGTTTCCTCCTTGTTAATTAGAATCACGAAGATATTGCCATATGTCTGAACATGATAATCTTTAATCACTGGAATATAAAGTGGGATAACTTCTTCATCTTAACTCCTATGAGATTTATTCAACTCCCTGGTGATTGTCCGTAAATTAATGGGTCCATATCATGATTCTTAAATCTTGGTTCCTCCTGGTTTGATTAGAATCATGAAGATATTGCCATATGTCTGGACATGCCAATCTTGAATCACTAGAATAGAAAGTGGGATAACTTCTTCCTCTTAACTCCTATGAGATTTATTCAACTTCCTGGTCACTTTCCACTGATTGATGGTTCCAAATCATGCTTCTTACAACTTGTTTCCTCCTAGTTTGATTAGAATCATGAAGATATTGCCATATGTATGAACATGCCAATCTTGAATCACTAGAATAGAAAGTGGGATAAGTTCTTTCTCATAACTACTACAAGATTTATTCAACTTTCTGATTATTTTCCACTAATTAATGGTTCCATATCATGATTCTTACATCTTGTTTCCTCCTGGTTTGATTAGAATCATGAAGATATTGTCATAGTTCCGAAAAGGCTAATCTTGAATCACTGGAATATAAACTAGGATAGGTTCTTCCTCATAAATCCTATGAGATTAATTCAACTTCCTGGTAACTTTACACTGATTAATGGTTGCAAATGATGATTCTTACATCTTGGTTCCCCCTGGTTTGATTAGAAACATGAAGATATTGTCATATGTCCGAAAAGGCTAATCTTGAATCACTGGAATAGAAACTGAGATAAGTTCTTCCTCATAACTCCTATGAGATTTATTCAACTTTATGGTCACTTTCCACTGATTAATGGTTCTAAAATCATGCTTCTTACAACTTGGTTTCCCATGGTTTCATTGGAATCATGAAGATATTGCCATATGTCCGAAAAGGCTAATTTTGAATCACTGGAATAGAAAGTGGGACAAGTTCTTCCCCATAACTCCTATGAGATTTATTCAACTTCATGTTCACATTCCACTGATTATTCGTTAAAAATCATGCTTCTTACATCTTGGTAACTCCTTGATTGATTAGAATCGTGAAGATATTGCCTTTGTCTGAACATGCTAATCTTGAATCACTGGAATAGAAAGTAGGATAGTTTCTTTCTCA
>CAJHQP010002012.1:0-45746 GCA_905132765.1 Moricandia arvensis | reverse complement strand
ACTGAATAATGATTCCAAATCATGCTTCTTACAACTTGGTTTCCCCTGGTTTGATTAGAATCATGAAGATATTGCCATATCTCTGAACATGCTAATCTTGAATCACTAGATTAGAAAGTGGGATAGGTTCTTCCTCAAAACTCCTATGAGATTTATTCAACTTCCTGGTCACTTTCCCCTGATTAATGGTTCCAAATCATGCTTCTTACATCTTGGTTCCTCCTGGTTTTATTAGAATCATGAAGATATTGCCATATGTCTCAAACGGCTAATCTTGAATCACTGGAATAGAAAGTGGGATAGGTTCTTCGTCATAACTCCTATGAGATTTATTCAACTTCATTGTCACATTCCACTGATTAATCGTTTCAAATCATGCTTCTTACATCACGGTTCTTCCTTGTTTGATTAGAATCATGAAGATATTGCCATATGTCTGAACATGCTAATCTTGAATCACTAGAATAAAAAGTGGGATAGTTTCTTCCTCATAAATCCGATGAGATTTATTCAACTTCCTGGTCACATTACACTAATTAATGGTTGAAAATCATGATTCTTGCAACTTGGTTCCCCCCTGTTTTGACTCACTGCAGTAGAAACTGGGATAGGTTCTTCCTCATAACTCCTGTGAGATTAATTCAACTTCCTGGTCACTTTCCACTGATTAATGGTTGCACATAATGATTCTTACAACTTGTTTCCCCCTGGTTTGATTAGAAAAATGAAGATGTTGTCATAGGTCCGAAAATGCTAATCTTAAATCACAGCAATACAAACTAGGATAGGTTCTCCCTCATAAATCCTATGAGATTTATTCAACTTCCGGGTCACTTTCCACTTATTAATGGTTACAAATCATGCTTCTTACATCTTGGTTCCTCCTAGTTTGATTAGAATCATGAAGATATTGCGATATGTCCGAAACGGCTAATCTTGAATCACTGGAATAGAAAGTGGGCTAGGTTCTTCCTCATAAATACTATGAGATTTATTCAACGTCCTGGTCAGTTTCAACTGAATAATGGTTCCAAATCATTCTTCTTGCAACTTGGTTCCCCCTGGTTTGATTAGAATCATGAAGATATTGGCATATCTCTGAACATGCTAATCTTGAATCATTAGATTAGAAACTGGGATAAGCTCTACCTCATAACTCCTATGAGATTTATTCAACGTCCTGGTCACTTTCAACTGATTAATTGTTCCAAATCATGCTTCTTACATCTTGTTTCCTCCTGGTTTAATTAGAATCATGAAGATATTGCCATATGTCTGAACATGCTAATATACAATCACTGGAATAGAAAGTGGGATAACTTCTTCTTCTTAACTCCTATGAGATCTATTCAACTCCCTGGTGATTGTCAATAACTTAATGGGTCCATATCATGATTCTGACATCTTGGTTCCTCCTAGTTTGATTAGAATCATGAAGATATTGGCATATGTCTGAACATGCCAATCTTGAATCGCTGGAATAGAAAGTGGGATAACTTCTTCCTCTTAACTCCTATGAGATTTATTAAACTTCCTGGTCACTTTCCACTGATTAATGGTTGAAAATCATGATTCTTACAATTTGGTTCCCTCCTGGTTTGATTAGAAACCTGAAGATATTGTCATATATCCGAAAAGGCTAATCTTGACTCATTGTAGTAGAAACTGGGATAGGGTCTTCCTCATAACTCCTATGAGATTAATTCAACTTTCTGGTCACTTTCCACTGATTAATGGTTGTAAAACATGATTCTTACAACTTGGTTCCCCCTGGTTTGATTAGAAACATGAAGATATTGTCATATGTTCGAAAAGGCTAATCTTAAATCACTGCAATAGAAATTGGGATAGGTTCTTCTTCACAAATCCTATGAGATTTATTCAACTTCCTGGTCACTTTCCCCTGATTAATGGTTCCAAATCATGCTTCTTACATCTTGGTTCCTCCTAGTTTGATTAGAATCATGAAGATATTGCCATATTTCCGAAACGGCTAATCTTGAATCACTGGAATAGAAAGTGGGCTAGGTTCGTCCTCATAAATCCTATGAGATTTATTCAACTTCCTGGTCAGTTTCAACTGAAAGATGGTTCCAAATCATTCTTCTTACAATTTGGTTCCCCCTGGTTTGATTAGAATCATGAAGATATTGCCATATCTCTGAACATGCTAATCTTGAATCACTAGATTAGAAAGTGGGATAGCTTCTTTCTCATAACTCCTATGAGATTTATTCAAATTCCTGGTGATTGTACACTAATTAATGGTTCCATATCATGATTATTACATCTTGGTTCTTCCTGGTTTGATTAGAATCAGGAAGATATTGCCATATGTCCGGAAAGGCTAATCTTGCATCACTGGAATAGAAACTGGGATAGGTTCTTCCTCATAACTCCTATGAGATTTATTCAACTTCCTGGTCACTTTGCACTGATTAATGGTTCCAAATCATGTGTCTTACATCTTGGTTCCTCCTTTTTTAATAAGAATCATGAAGATATTGCCATATGTCTGCACATGCTAATATACAATCACTAGAATAGAAAGTGGGATAACATCTTCTTCTTAACTCCTATGAGATTTATTCAACTCCCTGGTGATTGTCCATGAATTAATGGGTCCATATCATGCTTCTTACATATTTTTTCCTCCTGGTTTAATTTGAATCATGAAGATATTGCCATATGTCTGAACATGTTGATCTTTAATCACTGGAATAGAAAGTGGGATAACTTCTTCCTCTTAACTCCTATGAGATTTATTCAACTCCCTGGTGATTTTCCGTAAATTAGGGGTTCCGAATCATGCTTCTTACATCTTGGTTCCTCCTGGTTTTATTAGAATCATGAAGATATTGCCATATGTCCGAAACGGCTAATCTTGAATCACTGGAATAGAAAGTGGGCTAGGTTCTTCCACATAACTCCTATGAGATTTATTCAACTTCATGGTCACATTCCACTGATTAATCGTTAAAAATCATGCTTCTTACATCTTGGTTCCTCCTTGTTTGATTAGAATGATGAAGATATTGTGATATGTCTGAACATGCTAATCTTGAATCACTGCAATAGAAAGTGGGATGGTTTCTTTCCCATAACTCCTATGAGTTTTCTTGAACTTCCTGATGATGTTCCACTAATTAATGGTTCCATATCATGATTCTTACATCTTGTTGCCTCCTGGTTTGATTAGAATTATGAAGATATTGTCATAGGTCCGAAAAGGCTAATCTTGAATCACTGGAATATAAACTAGGATAGGATAGGTTCTTCCATTAATTAATCGTTAAAAATCATGCTTCTTAAATCTTGGTTCCTCCTTGTTTGATTAGAATCATGAAGATATTGCCATGTGTCTGAACATGTTAATCTTGAATCACTGGAATAGAAAGTAGGATAGTTTTCTTCTCATAACTCCTCTGAGATTTATTCAACTTCCTGGTCACTTTCCACTGATTAATGGTTGCAAATCATGATTCTTACAACTTGGTTCCCCCCTGGTTTGATTAGAAATATGAAGATATTGTCATATGTCTGAAAAGGCTAATCTTGAATCAATGCTATAGAAACTGGGATAGGTTCTTCCTCATAACTCCTATGAGATTTATTCAACTTCCTGGTCACTTTCCACTGATTAATGGTTCCAAATTACGCTTATTACATCTTGGTTCATCCTGGTTTGATTAGAATAATGAAGATATTGCCATATGTCTGAAACGGCTAATCGTGAATCACTGGAATAGAAAGTGGGCTAGGTTCTTCCTCATAAATCCTATAAGATTTATTCAACTGCCTGGTCAGTTTCCACTGAATAATGGTTCCAAATCATGATTCTTACAAATTGGTTCCCCCTGGTTTGATTAGAATCTTGAAGATATTGCCATATCTCTGAACATGCTAATCTTGAATCACTAGATTAGAAAGTGGGATAGCTTCTTTCGCATAACTCGTATAAGACTTATTCAAATTCCTGGTGATTTTCCACCAATTAATGGTTCCATATCATGATTGTTACATCTTGGTTCCTCTTGGTTTGATTAGAATCATGAAGATATTGCAAATATGTCCGAAAAGGCTAATCTTGAATCACTGGAATAGAAACTGGGATACGTTCTTCTTCATAACTCCTATGAGATTTATTCAACGTCCTGGTCACTTTCAAAATATTAATGGTTCAAAATCATGCTTCTTTCATCTTTTTTCCTCCTGGTTTAATTAGAATCATGAAGATATTGCCATATGTCTGAACATGCTAATCTTTAATCACTGGAATATAAAGTGGGATAACTTCTTCCTCTTAACTCCTATGAGATTTATTCAACTCCCTGGTGATTGTCCGTAAATTAATGGTTCCAGATCATGATTCTTACATCTTGGTTCCTCCTGGTTTGATTAGAATCATGAAGATATTGCCATATGTCCGAAAAGGCTAATCTTGAATCTCTGGAATAGAAACTAGGATAGGTTCTTCCTCATAACTCCTATGAAATTTATTTAACTTCATGGTCACATTCCACTAATTAATCGTTAAAAATCATGCTTCTTACATCTTGGTTCCTCCTTGTTTGATTAGAATCATGAAGATATTGCCATGTGTCTGAACATGCTATTCTTGAATCACTGGAATAGAAAGTAGGATAGTTTTCTTCTCATAACTCCTATGAGATTTATTCAACTTCCTGATGATTTTACACTAATTAATGGTTCTATATCATGATTCTTACATCTTGTTTCCTCTTGGTTTGATTAGAATCATGAAGATATTGTCGTAGGTCCGAAAAGGCTAATCTTGAATCACTGGAATATAAACTAGGATAGGTTCTTCCTCATAAATCCTATGAGATTAATTCAACTTCCTGGTCACTTTCCACTGATTAATGTTTGCAAATCATGATTCTTACAACTTGGTTCCCCCTGGTTTGATTAGAAATATGAAGATATTGTCATATGTCCGAAAAGGCTAATCTTGAATCAATGCTATAGAAACTGGGATAGGTTCTTCCTCACAACTCCTATGAGATTTATTCAACTTCCTGGTCACTTTCCACTGATTAAGGGTTCCAAATTACGCTTCTTACATCTTTGTTCCTCCTGGTTTGATTAGAATAATGAAGATATTGCCATATGTCCGAAACGGCTAATCTTGAATCACTGGAATAGAAAGTGGGCTAGGTTCTTCCTCATAAGTCCTATGAGATTTATTCAACTGCCTGGTCAGTTTCCACTGAATAATGGTTCCAAATCATGCTTCTTACAACTTGGTTCCCCCTGGTTTGATTAGAATCATGAAGATATTGCCATATCTCTGAACATGCTAATCTTGAATCACTAGATTAGAAAGTGGGATAGCTTCTTTCTCATAACTCCTATAAGACTTATTCAAATTCCTGGTGATTTTCCACTAATTAATGGTTCCATATCATGATTGTTACATCTTGGTTCCTCTTGGTTTGATTAGAATCATGAATATATTGCAAATATGTCCGAAAAGGCTAATCTTGAATCACTGGAATAGAAACTGGGATACGTTCTTCCTCATAACGCCTATGAGGTTTATTCAACGTCCTGGTCACTTTCAAAATATTAATGGTTCAAAATCATGCTTCTTACATCCTTTTTCCTCCTGGTTTAATTAGAATCATGAAGATATTGCCATATGTCTGAACATGCTAATCTTTAATCACTGGAATATAAAGTGGGATAACTTCTTTCTCTTAACTCCTATGAGATTTATTCAACTCCCTGGTGATTGTCCGTAAATTAATGGTTCCAGATCATGATTCTTACATCTTGGTTCCTCCTGGTTTGATTAGAATCATGAAGATATTGCCATATGTCCGAAAAGGCTAATCTTGAATCTCTGGAATAGAAACTAGGATAGGTTCTTCCTCATAACTCCTATGAAATTTATTTAACTTCATGGTCACATTCCACTGATTAATCGTTCAAATCATGCTTCTTACATCTTGGTTCCTCCTTGTTTGATTAGAATCATGAAGATATTGCCATGTGTCTGAACATGCTATCTTGAATCACTGGAATAGAAAGTGGGATAGTTTCTTCTCATAACTCCTATGAGATTTATTCAACTTCCTGATGATTTTACACTAATTAATGGTTCTATATCATGATTCTTACATCTTGGTTCCTCTTGGTTTGATTAGAATCATGAAGATATTGCCATATGTCCGAAAACGCTAATCTTGAATCACTGGAATATAAACTGGGATAGGTTCTTCCTCATAACCCCTATGAGCTTGTTCAACTTCCTGGTAACTTTCCACTGATTAATGTTTCAAATCATGATTCTTACAACTTGGTTCCCCCTGGTTTGATTAGAATCATGAAGATATTGCCATATGTCCGAAAAGGCTAATCTTGAATCACTGGAATAGAAAGTGGGATAGGTTCTTCCTCATAACTCCTATGAGATTTATTCAACTTCCTGGTCACTTTCCACTGATTAATGGTTCCAAATTACGCTTCTTACATCTTTGTTCCTCCTGGTTTGATTAGAATAATGAAGATATTGCCATATGTCCGAAACGGCTAATCTTGAATCACTGGAATAGAAAGTGGGCTAGGTTCTTCCTCATAAATCCTATGAGATTTATTCAACTGCCTGGTCAGTTTCCACTGAATAATGGTTCCAAATCATGCTTCTTACAACTTGGTTCCCCCTGGTTTGATTAGAATCATGAAGATATTGCCATATCTCTGAACATGCTAATCTTGAATCACTAGATTAGAAAGTGGGATAGCTTCTTTCTCATAACTCCTATAAGACTTATTCAAATTCCTGGTGATTTTCCACTAATTAATGGTTCCATATCATGATTGTTACATCTTGGTTCCTCTTGGTTTGATTAGAATCATGAATATATTGCAAATATGTCCGAAAAGGCTAATCTTGAATCACTGGAATAGAAACTGGGATACGTTCTTCCTCATAACGCCTATGAGGTTTATTCAACGTCCTGGTCACTTTCAAAATATTAATGGTTCAAAATCATGCTTCTTACATCCTTTTTCCTCCTGGTTTAATTAGAATCATGAAAATATTGCCATATGTCTGAACATGTTAATCTTTAATCACTGGAATAGAAAGTGGGATAACTTCTTCCTCTTAACTCCTATGAGATTTATTCAACTTCCTGGTCACTTTCCACTGATTAATGGTTCCAAATTATGCTTCTTACATCTTGGTTCCTCCTGGTTTGATTAGAATCATGAAGATATTGCCATATGTCCGAACAGGCTAATCTTGAATCACTGGAATAGAAAGTGGGATAGGTTCTTCCTCATAACTCCTATGAGATTTATTCAACTTCCTGGTCACTTTCCACTGATTAATGGTTCCAAATCATGCTTCTTACATCTTGGTTCCTCCTGGTTTGATTAGAATCATGAAGATATTGCCATTGTCCGAAAGGCTAATCTTGAATCACTGGAATAGAAAGTGGGATAGGTTCTTCCTCATAACTCCTATGAGATTTATTCAACTTCCTGGTCACATTTCCACTGATGAATCGTTCCAAATCATGCTTCTTACATCTTGGTTCCTCCTGGTTTGATTAGAATCATGAAGATATTGCCATATGTCCGAAAAGCTAATCTTGAATCACTGGAATAGAAAGTGGGATAGGTTCTTCCTCATAACTCCTATGAGATTTATTCAACTTTCCTGGTCACTTCCACTGATTAATGGTTCCAAATCATGCTTCTTACATCTTGGTTCCTCCTTGTTTGATTATAATCATGAAGAGATTGCCATATGTCGAAAAGGCTAATCTTGAATCACTGGGAATAGAAAGTGGGATAGGTCTTCCTCAAAACTCATACGGATTTATTTAACGTTAGTGGCACTTTCCACTGATGAATAGTTTTTCAAATCATGATTCTTACTCTTGGTTCTCTTGGTTTGATTAGAATTCATGAAGATATTGCCATTGTCCCGAAAAGGCTCATCTTGAATAACTGAGATAGAAAGTGGGGATAGGTTCTCTTCCTCATCAACTCCTACGAGATTTATTCAACTTCTGGCATTTTCACTAATTAATAGTTCCAAATCATGCTTCTTACATCTTTTTTCCTCCTGGTTTGATTAGAATCATGAAGATATTGTCATGTGTCCGAAAAAGTTAATCTTGAATCACTTGGAATACGAAAGTGGTATAGATTCTTCCCTCACAACTCCTATGAGAATTTTATTTCAACTTCGTCGTCACGTCTTCCACTGATTAATGGTTCCAAATCATGCTTCTTACAACTTGGTTTCCGCTGGTTTCATTGGAATCATGAAGATATTGCCATATGTCCGAAAAGGCTAATTTTGAATCACTGGAATAGAAAGTGGGATAGGTTCTTCCTCATAACTCCTATGAGATTTACTAAACTTCATTGTCACATTCCACAGATTAATCGTTACAAATCATGCTTTTTACATCTTGGTTCCTCTTTGTTTGATTAGAATAATGAAGATATTGCCATATGTCTGAACATGCTAATCTTGAATCACTGGAATAGAAAGTGGGATAGCTTCTTTCTCATAACTCCTATGAGATTTATTCAACTTTCTGATGATTTTCCACTAATTAATGGTTCAATATCATGATTCTTACATCCTGTTTCATCCTGGTTTGATTAGAATCATGAAGATATTGTCATATGTCCGAAAAGTCTAATCTTGAATCACTGGAATATAAACTAGGATAGGTTCTGCCTCATAACTCCTATGAGATTTATTCAACTTCCTGGTCACTTTCCACTGATTAATGGTTCCAAATGTTGCTTTTTACAACTTGGTTCCCCTTAGTTTGATTAGAATCATGAAGATATTGCCATATGTCCAAAAAGGCTAATCTTGAATCACTGGAATAGAAAGTGGGATAGGTTCTTCCTCATAACTCCTATGGAATTTATTCAACTTCATGGTCACATTCCACTGATTAATAATTCCAAATCATGATTCTTACATCTTGGTTCCTCCTGGTTTGATTAGAATCATGAAGATATTGCCATATGTCTGAACATGCTAATCTTGAATCAATGGAATAGAAACTGGGATAGGTTCTTCCTTATAACTCCAATGAGATTTTTTCAACTTCCTGGTAACATTCCACTGATTAATAGTTACATATCATGCTTCTTACATCTTGGTTCCTCCTGGTTTGATTAGAATCATGAAGATGTTGCCAAATGTCTGAACATGCTAATCTTGAATCACTGGAATAGAAAGTGGGATAGCGTCTTTCTCATAACTCCTATGAGATTTATTCAACTTCCTGGTAACATTGCACTTATTAATGGTTCCAAATAATGCTTCTTACGTCTTGGTTCCTCCTGGTTTGATTGGAATCATGAAGATATATATGTCTGGACATGCTAATCTTGAATCATTAGAATAGAATGTGGGATAGGTTCTTCCTCATAACTCCTATAAGATTTATTCAACTTCTTGGTCACATTCCACTGATTAATCCAAATCATGCTTCTTACATCTTGATACCTCCTGGTTTGATTAAAATCATGAAGATATTCCCATTTGTCCGAAAAGGCTAATCTTAAATCACTGGTATAGAAAATGGGCTAGGTTCTTCCTCATAACTCTTATGAGATTTATTCAACTTCCTGGTCACTTGCCACTGATTAATGGTTCCAAATCATGCTTCTTACAACCTGGTTCCCCCTGGTTTGATTAGAATCGTGAAGATATTCCCATATGTCCGAACATGATAACCTTGAATCACTGGAATAGAAAGTGGGATATGTTCTTCCTCATAACTCCTTTGAGATTTATTGAACTTCCTGGTCATTTTCCAACGATTAATGGTTCCAAATCATGCTTCTTACATCTTGGTTCCTCCTGGTTTGATCGGAATCGTGAAGATATTCCCATATGTCCGAACACGCTTATCTTGAATCACTAGAATAGAAAGTGGGATAGGTTCTTCCTCATAAATCCTATGAGATTTATTCAACTTCCTGGTCACATTCCACTGATTAATCGTTCCAAATCATGCTTCCTACATCTTGGTTCGTCCTGGTTTGATTAGAATCATGAAGATATTGCCATATGTCTGAACATGCTAATCTTGAATCACTGGAATAGAAAGTGGGATAGCTTCAACGTCATAACTTCTATGAGATTTATTCGACTTCCAGGTCACTATCCATTGATTAATCGTTCCAAATCATGCTTCTTCCATGTTGGTTCCTCCTGTTTTGATTACAATCATGAAGATATTGCCATATGTCTCAACATGCTAATCTTGAATCACCGGAATAGAAAGTGGGATAGCTTCTTTCTCATAACTCCTATCAGATTTATTGAACTTCCTGTTCATTTTCCAACGATTAATGGTTTCAAATCATGCTTCTAACATCTTGGTTCCTCCTGGTTTGATTAGAATCATGAAGATATTGCCATATGTCCGAAACGACTAATCCTTAATCACTGGAATATAAAGTGGGATAGCTTCTTTGTCATAACTCCTATGAGATTTATTCAACTTCCTGTTCACATTCCACTGATTAATTGTTCCAAATCATTCTTCTTACGTCTTGGTTCCTCTTGGTTTGATTGGAATCATGAAGATATATGTCCGAACATGCTAATCTTGAATCATTGAAATAGAAAGTGGGATAGGTTCCTCCTCATAACTCCTATGAGATTTATTCAACTTCCTGGTCACATTCCACTGATTAAAAATTCCAAATCATGCATCTTACATCTTGGTACCTCCTGGTTTGATTAGAATCGTGAAGATATTCCCATATGTCCGAACACGATAACCTTGAATCACTAGAATAGAAAGTGGGATAGCTTCTTCTTCATAACTTCTATGAGATTTATTCAACTTCCTGGTCACTATCCAATGATTAATCATTCCAAATTATGCTTCTTCCATGTTGGTTCCTCCTCGTTTGATTACAATCATGAAGATATTGCCATATGTCTGAACATGCTAATCTTGAATCACTAGAATATAAAGTGGGATAGGTTCTTCCTCATAACTCCTATGAGATTTATTCAAATTCCTGGTTTATTTCCACTGATTAATGGTTCCAAATGTTGATTTTTACAACTTGTTTCCCCCTGGTTTGATTAGAGTCATGAAGATATTGCCATATGTCTGGAAAGGCTAATTTAGAATCACTGGAATAGAAAGTGGGATAGGTTCTTCCTCATAACTCCTATGAGATTTATTCAACTCTCTAGCCACTATCTACCTGAATTAATAGTTCCAAAATCCTGCTTCTTACATGTGCTTCCCCCTGGTTTGGATTAGAATCATGAAGATATTGCCATATGTCTGAACATGCTAATCTTGAATCACTGCAAATAGAAAGTGGGGAATAGGCTTCTTTCCTCAAACTCCTATGAGATTTATTCAACTTCCTGGTAACTTTCCACTGAATTAATGGTTCCAAATCATATGCTTTCTTACATCTTTTTCCTCCTGGTTTGGATAGAATCATGAAGAAATTGCCATATGTCCGAATACGGGCTTAATATTGAATCACTGGGAAAGAAACTGGGATAGGTTTCCTCATAACTCCTATGAGATTTATTCAACTCCTGGTCATTATCCCCTGATTAATGGTTCCAAATCATGTTCTTACACTTGGTTCCTCCTGGTTTAATTAGAATCATGAGATATTGCCATATGTCCGAAAAGGCTAATCTTGAATCACTGGAATAGAAAGTGGGATAGGTTCTTCCTCATAACTCCTATGAGATTTATTCAACTTCATTGTCACATTCCACAGATTAATCGTTACAAATCATGCTTTTTACATCTTGGTTCCTCTTTGTTTGATTAGAATAATGAAGATATTGCCATATGTCTGAACATGCTAATCTTGAATCACTGGAATAGAAAGTGGGATAGCTTCTTTCTCATAACTCCTATGAGATTTATTCAACTTTCTGATGATTTTCCACTAATTAATGGTTCAATATCATGATTCTTACATCCTGTTTCATCCTGGTTTGATTAGAATCATGAAGATATTGTCATATGTCCGAAAAGTCTAATCTTGAATCACTGGAATATAAACTAGGATAGGTTCTGCCTCATAACTCCTATGAGATTTATTCAACTTCCTGGTCACTTTCCACTGATTAATGGTTCCAAATGTTGCTTTTTACAACTTGGTTCCCCTTAGTTTGATTAGAATCATGAAGATATTGCCATATGTCCAAAAAGGCTAATCTTGAATCACTGGAGTAGAAAGTGGGATAGGTTCTTCCTCATAACTCCTATGGAATTTATTCAACTTCATGGTCACATTCCACTGATTAATAATTCCAAATCATGATTCTTACATCTTGGTTCCTCCTGGTTTGATTAGAATCATGAAGATATTGCCATATGTCTGAACATGCTAATCTTGAATCAATGGAATAGAAACTGGGATAGGTTCTTCCTTATAACTCCAATGAGATTTTTTCAACTTCCTGGTAACATTCCACTGATTAATCGTTACATATCATGCTTCTTACATCTTGGTTCCCCTGGTTTTGATTAGAATCATGAAGATGTTGCCAAATGTCTGAACATGCTAATCTTGAATCACTGGAATAGAAAGTGGATAGCGTCTTTCTCATAACTCCTATGAGATTTATTCAACTTCCTGGTAACATTGCACTTATTAATGGATCCAAATAATGCTTCTTACGTCTTGGTTCCTCCTGGTTTGATTGGAATCATGAAGATATATATGTCTGGACATGCTAATCTTGAATCATTAGAATAGAATGTGGGATAGGTTCTTCCTCATAACTCCTGTAAGATTTATTCAACTTCTTGGTCACATTCCACTGATTAATCCAAATCATGCTTCTTACATCTTGATACCTCCTGGTTTGATTAAAATCATGAAGATATTCCCATTTGTCCGAAAAGGCTAATCTTAAATCACTGGTATAGAAAATGGGCTAGGTTCTTCCTCATAACTCTTATGAGATTATTCAACTTCCTGGTCACTTGCCACTGATTAATGGTTCCAAATCATGCTTCTTACAACCTGGTTTCCCCTGGTTTGATTAGAATCGTGAAGATATTCCCATATGTCCGAAACGACTAATCCTTAATCATTGGAATATAAAGTGGGATAGCTTCTTTGTCATAACTCCTATGAGATTTATTCAACTTCCTGTTCACATTCCACTGATTAATTGTTCCAAATCATTCTTCTTACGTCTTGGTTCCTCTTGGTTTGATTGGAATCATGAAGATATATGTCCGAACATGCTAATCTTGAATCATTGAAATAGAAAGTGGGATAGGTTCCTCCTCATAACTCCTATGAGATTTATTCAACTTCCTGGTCACATTCCACTGATTAAAAATTCCAAATCATGCATCTTACATCTTGGTACCTCCTGGTTTGATTAGAATCGTGAAGATATTCCCATATGTCCGAACACGATAACCTTGAATCACTAGAATAGAAAGTGGGATAGCTTCTTCTCATAACTTCTATGAGATTTATTCAACTTCCTGGTCACTATCCAATGATTAATCATTCCAAATTATGCTTCTTCCATGTTGGTTCCTCCTCGTTTGATTACAATCATGAAGATATTGCCATATGTCTGGACATGCTAATCTTGAATCACTGGAATATAAAGTGGGGTAGGTTCTTCCTCATAACTCCTATGAGATTTATTCAAATTCCTGGTTTATTTCCACTGATTAATGGTTCCAAATGTTGCTTTTTACAACTTGTTTCCCCCTGGTTTGATTAGAGTCATGAAGATATTGCCATATGTCTGGAAAGGCTAATTTTGAATCACTGGAATAGAAAGTGGGATAGGTTCTTCCTCATAACTCCTATGAGATTTATTCAACTCTCTGGTCAATTTACACTGATTAATGGTTCTTAATCGTGCTTCTTACTTCTTGGTTCCTCCTGGTTTGATTAGAATGTTGAAGATATTCCTATATGTCCGAAACGGTTAATCTTGAATCACTGGAATAGAAAGTGGTTAGGTTCTTCCTCATAACTCCTATGAGATTTATTCAACTTCCTGGTCAGTTTCCAGTGAATAATGGTTCCAAATCATGCTTCTTAAAACTTGGTTCCCCCTGGTTTGATTAGAATCATGAAGATATTTCCATAGGTCTGAACATGCTAATCTTGAATCACTCGAATAGAAAGTGCGATAGCTTCTTTCTCATAACTCCTATGAGATTTATTCAAATTCCTTGTGATTTTCCACTAATTAATGGCTCCATATCATGATTCTTACATCTTGGTTCCTCCTGGTTTGATTAAAATCATGAAGTTATTGCCATATGTCCGAAAAGACTAATCTTGAATCACTGGAATATAAACTGGGATAGGTTCTTTTTCATAACTCCTGTGAGATTTATTCAACGTCCTGGTCACTTTCCACTGATTAATGGTTCCAAATAATGCTTCTTAAACCTTGTTTCCTCTTGGTTTGATTAGAATCATGAAGATATTGCCATGTGTCTGAACATGTTAATCTTCAATCACTAGAATGCAAAGTGGGATAAATTCTTCCTCTTAACTCCTATGAGATTTATTCAACTTCCTGTTCACTTTCCACTGATTAAAGGTTCTAAATCACACTTCTTACAACTTGGTTTCCCCTGGTTTCATTTGAATCATGAAGATATTGACATATGTCCGAAAAGGCTAATTTTGAATCACTGGAATAGAAAGTGGGATAGGTTCTTCCTCATAATTCCTATAAGATTTATTCAACTTCCTGGTCACTTTCCACTGATTAATGGTTCCAAATCATGCTTCTTAAATCTTGATTCCTCCTGGTTTGATTAGAATAATGAAGATATTAGCATATGTCCGAAACGGCTATTCTTGAATGACTGGAATATAAAGTCGGATAGGTTCTTCCTCATAACTCCTATGACATTTATTCAACTTCCTGGTCACATTCCACTGATTAATCGTTCCAAATCATGCTTCTTACATCTTGGTTCCTCCGGTTTGATTAGAATCATGAAGATATTGCCATATGTCTGAACATGCTAATCTTGAATCACTGGAATAGAAAGTGGGATAGCTTCTTCGTCATAACTTCTATGAGATTTATTCAACTTCCTGGTCACTATCCAATGATTAATCGTTCAAAATCATGCTTCTTCCATGTTGGTTCCTCCTAGTTTGATTACAATCATGAAGATATTGCCATAGGTCTGAACATGAAAATCTTGAATCACTGAAATAAAAAGTGAGATTGCTTCTTCCTCATAACTCCTATGAGATTTATTGAACATCTTGGTCATTTTCCACTGATTAATAGTTCCAGATCATGCTTTTTACATCTTGGTTCCTCCTGGTTTGATTAGAATCATGAAGATATTGCCATATGTCCGAAACGACTAATCTTGAATCACTGGAATAGAAAGTGGGATAGGTACTTCCTTATAACTCCTATGAGATTTATTCAACTTCCTGGTAACATTCCACTGATTAATCGTTCCAAATCATGCATCTCACATATTGGTTCCTCCTGGTTTGATTTGAATCATGAAGATGTTGCCATATGTCTGAACTTACTAATCTTGAATCATTGGAATATAAAGTGGGATAGCTTCTTTCTCATAACTCCTATGAGATTTATTCAACTTCCTGGTCACATTCCACTGATTAATGGTTCCAAATCATGCTTCTTACGTCTTGGTTCCTCCTGGTTTGATTGGAATCAAGAAGATAAATATGTCCGAACATGCTAATCTTGAATCAACTGGAATAGAAAGTGGGATACTTTCTCGTCATAACTTCTTATGAGATTTATCACTTCAGTAGGTCACTTTCAACTGATAATGGTTCCAAATCATGCTTTCTTTACATCTTGGTTCCTCCTAGTTTTATTAGCAATCATGAAGATTCTGCCAATATGTCCGAAACAACTAATCTTGAAATCACTGAAAATAAAGTGGGAATAGGTTCTTCCTCATAACTCCTATAGAGATTTATTCAACTTCCTTGCGTCACATTCCACTGATTAATTGTCAAAATCATGCTTCTTTACATCTTGTATCTCCTGTTTGATTTTGAATCATGAAAGACTTATTGCCATACTGCTCTGAAACATGCTAATCTTGAATCACTGGAATAGGGATAAGTGGGCATACGGCTTCTTCAAGTCTATAACGTCCTGATGAGGATTTTTTCAACCTTGCCGTCGTCACATTCCACTGATTAATGGTTCCAAATCATGCTTCTTACATCTTGGTTCCTCCTGGTTTGATTAGAATCATGAAGATATTGCCATATGTCCGAAACATGCTAATCTTGAATCACTGGAATAGAAAGTGGGATAGGTTCTTCCTCATAACTCCTATGAGATTTATTCAACTTCCTGGTCACATTCCACTGATTAATCGTTCCAAATCATGCTTCTTACATCTTGGTTCCTCCTGGTTTGATTAGAATCATGAAGATATTGCCATATGTCTGAACATGCTAATCTTGAATCACTGGAATAGAAAGTGGGATAGGTTCTTCCTCATAACTCCTATGAGATTTATTCAACTTCCTGGTCACATTCCACTGATTAATCGTTCCAAATCATGCTTCTTACATCTTGGTTCCTCCTGGTTTGATTAGAATCATGAAGATATTGCCATATGTCTGAACATGCTAATCTTGAATCACTGGAATAGAAAGTGGGATAGTTCTTCCTCATAACTCCTATGAGATTTATTGAACTTCCTGGTCATTTTCCAATGATTAATGGTTTCAAATCATGCTTCTTAAATCTTGGTTCCTCCGGTTTGATTAGATTCATGAAGATATTACCATATGTCTGAACATGCTAATCTTGAATCACTGGAATAGAAAGTGGGATAGCTTCTTCGTCAAAACTTCTATGAGATTTATTCAACTTCCTTGTCACTATCCAATGATTAATCGTTACAAATCATGCTTCTTCCATGTTGGTTCCTCCTGGTTTGATTACAATCATGAAGATATTGCCATAAGTCTGAACATGCTAATCTTGAATCACCGGAATCGAAAGTGGGATTTCTTCTTCCTCGTAACTCCTATGAGATTTATTGAACATCGTGGTCATTTTCCACTGATTAATAGTTCCAAATCATGTTTCTTACATCTTGGTTCCTCCTGGTTTGATTAGAATCATGAAGATATTGCCATATGTCCGAAACGGCTAATCTTGAATCACTGGAATAGAAAGTGGGATAGGTTCTTCCTCATAACTCTATGAGATTTATTCAACTTCCTGGTCACTATCCACTGATTAATGTTCCAAATCATGCTTCTTACATCTTGGTTCCTCTGGTTTGATTAGAATCATGAAGATATTGCCATATGTCTGAACATGGCTAATCTTGAATCACTGGAATAGAAAGTGGGATAGGCTTCTTCCTCATAACTCCTATGAGATTTATTCAACTTCCTGGTCACATTTCCACTGATTAATCGTTCCAAATCATGCTTCTTACATCTTGGTTCCTCCTGGTTTGATTAGAATCATGAAGATATTGCCATATGTCTGAAAGGCTAATCTTGAATCACTGGAATAGAAAGTGGGATAGGTTCTCCTCATAACTCCTATGAGATTTATTCAACTTCCTGGTCACATTCCACTGATTAATCGTTCCAAATCATGCTTCTTACATCTTGGTTCCTCCTTGTTTGATTAGAATCATGAAGATATTGCCATATGTCCGAACATGCTAATCTTGAATCATTGGAATAGAAAGTGGGATAGGTTCTTCCTCATAACTCCTATGAGATTTATTCAACTTCCTGGTCACATTCACTGATTAATCGTTGCAAATCATGCTTCTTACATCTTGGTTCCTCCTGGTTTGATTAAATCATGAAGATATTGCCATAGGTCCGAAAAGCTAATCTTGAATCATTGGTATAGAAAGTGGGCTAGGTTCTTCCTCATAACTCCTATGAGATTTATTCAACTTCCTGGTCACTTTTCACTGATTAATTGTTCCAAATCATGCTTCTTACAACTTGGTTCACCCTGGTTTTATTAGAATCGTGAAGATATTCCCATATGTCCGAACACGATACCCATGAATCACTGGAATAGAAAGTGGGATAGTTTCTTCCTCATAAATCCTATGAGATTTATTCAACTTCCTGGTCACATTCCACTGATTAATCGTTCCAAATTATGCTTCTTACATCTTGGTTCCTCCGGTTTGATTAGAAACATGAAGATATTGCCATATGTCTGAACATGCTAATCTTGGATCACTGGAATAGAAAGTGGGATAGCCTCTTCGTCATAACTTCTATGAGATTTATTCAACTTCCTAGTCACTATCCAATGATTAATCGTTCAAAATCATGCTTCTTCCATGTTGGTTCCTCCTGGTTTGATTACAATCATGAAGATATTGCCATATGTCTGAACATGCTACTCTTGAATCACCGGAATAGAAAGTGGGATTGCTTCTTCCTCATAACTCCTATGAGATTTATTGCACATCGTGGTCATTTTCCACTGATTAATAGTTCCAAATCATGCTTCTTACATCTTGGTTCCTCCTGGTTTGATTAGAATCATGAAGATATTGCCATATGTCCGAAACGGCTAATCTTGAATCACTGGAATAGAAAGTGGGATAGGTACTTCCTTATAACTCCTATGAGATTTATTCAACTTCCCGGTAACATTCCACTGATTAATCATTCCAAATCATGGTTCTTACATCTTTGTTCCTCCTGGTTTGATTAGAATCATGAAGATGTTGCCATATGTCTGAACATACTAATCTTGAATCATTGGAATCGAAAGTGGGATAGCTTCTTTCTCATAACTCCTATGAGATTTATTCAACTTCCTGGTCACATTCCACTGAATAATGGTTCCAAATCATGCTTCTTACGTCTTGGTTCCTCCTGGTTTGATTGGAATCAAGAAGATAAATATGTCTGAACATGCTAATCTTGAATCATTGGAATAGAAAGTGGGATAGATTCTTCCTCATAACTCCTATGAGAGTTATTCAACTTCCTGGTCACATTCCACTGATTAATTGTTTCAAATCATGCTTCTTACATCTTGGTACCTCCTGGTTTGATTAAAATCATGAAGATATTCCCATATGTCCGAAATAGCTAATCTTGAATCACTGGTATAGAAAGTGGGCAAGGTTCTTCCTCATAACTCCTATGAGATTTATTCAACTTCCTGGTCACTTTCCGCTGATTAATGGTTCCAAATCATGCTTCTTACAACTTGGTTCCCCCTGGTTTGATTAGAATCGTGAAGATATTCCCATATGTCCGAACACGCTAATCTTGAATCACTGGAAAAGAAAGTGGGATAGGTTCTTCCTCATAAATCCTATGAGATTTATTCAACTTCCTGGTCACATTCCACTGATTAATCGTTCCAAATCATGCTTCTTATATCTTGGTTCCTCCTAGTTTGATTAGAATCATGAAGATATTGCCTTATGTCTGAACATGGTAATGTTGAATCACTGGAATAGAAAGTGGGATAGCTTTTTCGTCATAACTTCTATGTGATTTATTCAACTTACTAGTCATTATCCATTGATTAATCGTTCTAAATCATGGTTCTTACATGTTGGTTCCTCCTGGTTTGATTACAATCATGAAGATATTGCCATATGTCTGAACATGCTAATCTTGAATCACCGGAATAGAAAGTGCGATAGCTTCTTCCTCATAACTCCTATGAGATTTATTGAACTTCCTGGTCATTTTCCAACGATTAATGGTTCCAAATCATGCTTCTTACATCTTGGTTCCTCCTGGTTTGATTCGAATCATGAAGATATTGCCATATGTCCGAAACGGCTAATCTTAAGTCATTGGAATTGAAAGTGGGATAGGTACTTCCTTATAACTCCTATGAGATTTATTCAACTTCCTGGTAACATTCCACTGATTAATCGTTCCAAATCATGCTTCTTACATCTTGGTTCCTCCTGGTATGATTAGAATCATGAAGATATTGCCATATGTCTGAACATGCTAATCTTGAATAACTGGAATAGAAAGTGGGATAGCTTCTTCATCATAACTTCTATGTGATTTATTCAACTTCCTAGTCACTATCCATTGATTAATTGTTCTAAATCATGCTTCTTAGATGCTGGTTCCTCCTGGTTTAATCACAATCATGAAGATATTGTCATATGTCTGAACATGCTAATCTTTAATCACCGGAATAGAAAGTGGGATAGCTTCTTTCTCATAACTCCTATGAGATTTATTCAACTTCCTGGTCACATTCCACTGATTAATGGTTCCAAATCATGCTCTTTACGTCTTGGTTCCTCCTGGTTTGATTGGAATCATGAAGATATATATGTCCAAACATGCTAATCTTGAATCATTGGAATAGAAAGTGGGATAGGATCTTCCTCATAACTCCTATGAGATTTATTCAACTTCCTTGTCACATTCCACTGATTAATCGTTCCAAATCATGCTTCTTACATCTTGGTACCTCCTGATTTGATTAAAATCATGAAGATATTCCCATAGGTCCGAAAAGGCTAATTTTGAATCCTTGGTATATAAAGTGGGATAGGTTCTTCCTCAGAACTCCTATGAGATTTATTCAACTTCCTGGTCATATTCCACTGATTAATCGTTCCAAATCACGCTTCTTACATCTTGGTACCTCCTGGTTTGATTAAAATCATGAAGATATTCCCATATATCCGAAAAGGCTAATCTTGAATCATTGGTATAGAAAGTGGGCTAGATTCTTCCTCATAACTCCTATGAGATTTATTCAACTTCCTAGTCACTTTCCCCTGATTAATGGGTCCAAATCATGCTTCTTACAACTTGGTTCACCTTGGTTTGATTAGAATCGTGAAGATATTCCCATATGTCCAAACACGATAACCTTGAATCACTGGAATAGAAAGTGGGATAGGTTCTTCCTCATAAATCCTATGAGATTTATTCAACTTCCTGGTCACATTCCACTGATTAATCGTTCCAAATCATGCTTCTTATATCTTGGTTCCTCCTGGTTTGATTAGAATCATGAAGAAATTGCCATATGTCTGAACATGCTAATGTTGAATCACTGGAATAGAAAGTGGGATAGCTTCTTCGTCATAACTTCTATGTGATTTATTCAACTTCCTAGTCACTATCCATTGATTAATCGTTCTAAATCATGCTTCTTTCATGTTGGTTCCTCCTGGTTTGATTACAATCATGAAGATATTGCCATATGTCTGAACATGCTAATCTTGAATCACCGGAATAGAAAGTGCGATAGCTTCTTCCTCATAACTCCTATGAGATTTATTGAACTTCCTGGTCATTTTCCAACGATTAATGGTTCCAAATCATGCTTCTTACATCTTGGTTCCTCCTGGTTTGATTAGAATCATGAAGATATTGCCATATGTCCGAACATACTAATCTTGAATCACTGGAATAGAAAGTGGGATAGCTTCTTCGTCATAACTTCTATGAGATTTATTCAACTTCCTTGTCACTATCCAATGATTAATCGTTACAAATCATGCTTCTTCCACGTTGGTTCCTCCTGGTTTGATTACAATCATGAAGATATTGCCATAAGTCTGAACATGCTAATCTTGAATCACCGAATCGAAAGTGGGATTTCTTCTTCCTCGTAACTCCTATGAGATTTATTGAACATCGTGGTCATTTTCCACTGATTAATAGTTCCAAATCATGTTTCTTACATCTTGGTTCCTCATGGTTTGATTAGAATCATGAAGATATTGTCATATGTCCGAAATGGCTAATAGTTCCTTATAACTCATATGAGATTTATTCAACTTCCTGGTAACATTCCACTGATTAATAGTTCCAAATCATGCTTCTTACAACTTCCTGGTTCCTCCTGGTTTGATAAGAATCATGAAGATATTGCCATATGTCTGAACATGCTAATCTTGAATCACTGGAATAGAAAGTGGGATAGCTTCTCCGTCATAACTTCTATGAGATTTATTCAACTTCCTAGTCACTATCCATTGATTAATCGTTCCATATCATGCTTCTTACATGTTGGTTCCTCCTGGTTTAATTACAACCATGAAGATATTGCCATATGTCTGAACATACTAATCTGGAATCACCGGAATAGAATCATGAAGATATATATGTCCAAACATGCTAATCTTGAATCATTGGAATAGAAAGTGGGATAGGTTCTTCCTCATAACTCCTATGAGATTTATTCAACTTCCTGGTCACATTCAACTGATTAATCGTTGCAAATCATACATCTTACATCTTGGTACCTCCTGGTTTGATTAAAATCATGAAGATATTCCCATAGGTCCGAAAAAGCTAATCTTGAATCATTGGTATAGAAAGTGGGCTAGGTTCTTCCTCATAACTCCTATGTGATTTATTCAACTTCCTGGTCACTTTTCACTGATTAATTGTTCCAAATCATGCTTCTTACAACTTGGTTCACCCTGGTTTGACTAGAATCGTGAAGATATTCCCATATGTCCGAACATGATAACCTTGAATCACTGGAATAGAAAGTGGGATATGTTCTTCCTCATAACTCCTATGAGATTTATTGAACTTCCTGGTCATTTTCCAACGATTAATGGTTCCAAATCATGCTTCTTACATCTTGGTTCCTCCTGGTTTGATTAGAATCATGAAGATATTGCCATTTGTCCGAACATACTAATCTTGAATCACTGGAATAGAAAGTGGGATAGCTTCTTCGTCATAACTTCTATGAGATTTATTCAACTTCCTTGTCACTATCCAATGATTAATCGTTACTAATCATGCTTCTTCCACGTTGGTTCCTCCTGGTTTGATTACAATCATGAAGATATTGCCATAAGTCTGAACATGCTAATCTTGAATCAACGAATCGAAAGTGGGATTTCTTCTTCCTCGTAACTCCTATGAGATGTATTGAACATCGTGGTCATTTTCCACTGATTAATAGTTCCAAATCATGTTTCTTACATCTTGGTTTCTCATGGTTTGATTAGAATCATGAAGATATTGCCATATGTCCGAAACGGCTAATAGTTCCTTATAACTCATATGAGATTTATTCAACTTCCTGGTAACATTCCACTGATTAATAGTTCCAAATCATGCTTCTTACAACTTCCTGGTTCCTCCTGGTTTGATAAGAATCATGAAGATATTGCCATAAGTCTGAACATGCTAATCTTGAATCACTGGAATAGAAAGTGGGATAGCTTCTCCGTCATAACTTCTATGAGATTTATTCAACTTCCTAGTCACTATTCATTGATTAATCGTTCCATATCAGGCCTCTTACATGTTGGTTCCTCCTGGTTTAATTACAACCATGAAGATATTGCCATATGTCTGAACATACTAATCTGGAATCACCGGAATAGAAAGTGGGATCGCTTCTTCCTCATAACTCCTATGAGAATTATTGAACTTCCTGGTCACATTCCACTGATTAATGGTTCCAAATCATGCTCTTTACGTCTTGGTTCCTCCTTGTCTGATTAGAATCATGAAGATATATATGTCCAAACATGCTAATCTTGAATCATTGGAATAGAAAGTGGGATAGGTTCTTCCTCATAACTCCTATGAGATTTATTCAACTTCCTGGTCACATTCAACTGATTAATCGTTGCAAATCATGCTCCTTACATCTTGGTACCTCCTCGTTTGATTAAAATAATGAAGATATTCCCATTGGTCCGAAAAAGCTAATCTTGAATCATTGGTATAGAAAGTGGGCTAGGTTCTTCCTCATAACTCTTATGAGATTTATTCAACTTCCTTGTCACTATCCAATGATTAATCGTTACAAATCATGCTTCTTCCATGTTGGTTCCTCCTGGTTTTATTACAATCATGAAGATATTGCCATATGTCTGAACATGCTAATCTTGAATCACCGGAATAAAAAGTGGGATAGCTTCTTTCTCATAACTCCTATGAGATTTTTTCAACTTCCTGGCAACATTCCACTGATTAATGGTTCCAAATCATGCTCTTTACGTCTTGGTTCCTCCTGGTTTGATTGGAATCATGAAGATATAGATGTCCGAACATGCTAATCTTGAATAATTGGAATAGAAAGTGGGATAGGTTCTTCCTCATAACTCCTATGAGATTTATTCAACTTCCTTGTCACATTCCACTGATTAATCGTTCCAAATCATGCTTCTTACATCTTGGTACCTCCTGATTTGATTACATTCATGAAGATATTGCCATATTTCTGAACATGCTAATCTTGAATCACCGGAATAGAAAGTGGGATTGCTTCTTCCTCATAACTCCTGTGAGATTTATTGAAAATCGTGGTCATTTTCCACTGATTAATAGTTCCAAATCATGCTTCTTAGATGTTGGTTCCTCCTGGTTTGATTAGAATCGTGAAGATATTCCCATATGTCCGAATACGATAACCTTGAATCACTGGAATAGAAAGTGGGATATGTTCTTCCTCATAAATCCTATGGGATTTATTCAACTTCCTGGTCACATTCCACTGATTAATCGTTCCAAATCATGCTTCTTATATCTTGGTTCCTCCTGGTTTGATTAGAATCATGAAGATATTGCCATATGTCTGAACATGCTAATGTTGAATCACTGGAATAGAAAGTGGGATAGCTTCTTCGTCATAACTTCTATGTGATTTATTCAACTTCCTAGTCACTATCCATTGATTAATCGTTCTAAATCATGCTTCTTACATGTTGGTTCCTCCTGGTTTGATTACAATCATGAAGATATTGCCATATGTCTGAACATGCTAATCTTGAATCACCAGAATAGAAAGTGCGATAGCTTCTTCCTCATAACTCCTATGAGATTTATTGAACTTCCTGGTCATTTTCCAACAATTAATGGTTCCAAATCATGATTCTTACATCTTGGTTCTCCTGGTTTGATTAGAATCATGAAGATATTTCCATATGTCCGAAAAGGCTAATCTTAAATCACTGGAATAGAAAGTGGGATAGGTACTTCCTTATAACTCCTATGAGATTTATTCAATTTCCTGGTAACATTCCACTGATTAATCGTTCCAAATCATGCTTCTTACATCTTCGTTCCTCCTGGTATGATTAGAATCATGAAGATATTGCCATATGTCTGAACATGCTAATCTTGAATCACCGGAATAGAAAGTGCGATAGCTTCTTCCTCATAACTCCTATGAGATTTATTGAACTTCCTGGTCATTTTCCAACGATTAATGGTTCCAAATCATGCTTCTTACATCTTGGTTCCTCCTGGTTTGATTAGAATCATGAAGATATTGCCATATGTCCGGAACGACTAATCTTAAATCACTGGAATAGAAAGTGGGATAGGTTCTTCCTCATAACTCCTATGAGATTTATTCAACTTTCTGGTCATATTACACTGATTATTCGTTCCAAATCATGCTTCTTACATCTTGGTACCTCTGGTTTTGATTAACATCATGAAGATATTCCCATATATCTGAAAAGGCTAATCTTGAATCATTGGTATAGAAAGTGGGCTAGGTTCTTCCTCATAACTCCTATGAGATTTATTCAACTTCCTGGTCACTTTCCACTGATTAATGGTTCCAAATCATTCTTCTTACAACTTGGTTCACCCTGGTTTGACTAGAATCGTGAAGATATTCCCATATGTCCGAACATGATAACCTTGAATCACTGGAATAGAAAGTGGGATATGTTCTTCCTCATAACTCCTTTGAGATTTATTGAACTTCCTGGTCATTTTCCAACGATTAATGGTTCCAAATCATGCTTCTTACATCTTGGTTCCTCCTGGTTTGATTAGAATCATGAAGATATTGCCATATCTCCGAACATGCTAATCTTGAATCACTGGAATAGAAAGTGGGATAGCTTCTTCGTCATAACTTCTATGAGATTTATTCAACTTCCTTGTCACTATCCAATGATTAATCGTTACAAATCATGCTTTTTCCATGTTGGTTCCTCCTGGTTTGATTACAATCATGAAGATATTTCCATAAGTCTGAACATGCTAATCTTGAATCACCGGAATCGAAAGTGGGATTTCTTCTTCCTCGTAACTCCTATGAGATTTATTGAACATCGTGGTCATTTTCCACTGATTAATAGTTCCAAATCATGTTTCTTACATCTTGGTTCCTCCTGGTTTGATTAGAATCATGAAGATATTGCCATATGTCCGAAACGGCTAATCTTGAATCACTGGAATAGAAAGTGGGATAGGTACTTCCTTATAACTCATATGAGATTTATTCAACTTCCTGGTAACGTTCCACTGATTAATAGTTCCAAATCATGCTTCTTAAAACTTCCTGGTTCCTCCTGGTTTGATAAGAATCATGAAGATATTGCCATATGTCTGAACATGCTAATCTTGAATCGCTGGAATAGAAAGTGGGATAGCTTCTTTGTCATAACTTCTATGAGATTTATTCAACTTCCTAGTCACTATCCATTGATTAATCGTTCCATATCATGCTTCTTACATGTTGGTTCCTCCTGGTTTAATTACAACCATGAAGATATTGCCATATGTCTGAAAATGCTAATCTTGAATCACTGGAATAGAAAGTGGGATAGCTTCTTCGTCATAACTTCTATGAGATTTATTCAACTTCCTAGTCACTATCCATTTATTAATCGTTCCAAATCATGCTTCTTACATGTTGGTTCCTCCTGGTTTAATTACAACCATGAAGATATTGCCATATGTCTGAACATACTAATCTGGAATCACCGGAATAGAAAGTGGGATCGCTTCTTCCTCATAACTCCTATGAGATTTATTCAACTTCCTGGTCACTTTTCACTGATTAATTGTTCCAAATAATGCTTCTTACAACTTGGTTCACCCTGGTTTGATTAGAATCGTGAAGATATTCCCATATGTCCGAACACGATACCCATGAATCACTAGAATAGAAAGTGGGATAGTTTCTTCCTCATAAATCCTATGAGATTTATTCAACTTCCTGGTCACATTCCACTGATTAATAGTTCAAAATTATGCTTCTTACATCTTGGTTCTTCCGGTTTGATTAGAATCATGAAGATATTGCCATATGTCTGAACATGCTAATCTTGGATCACTGAAATAGAAAGTGGGATAGCCTCTTCGTCATAACTTCTATGAGATTTATTCAACTTCCTAGTCACTGTCCAATGATTAATCGTTCAAAATCATGCTTCTTCCATGTTGGTTCCTCCTGGTTTGATTACAATCATGAAGATATTGCCATATGTCTGAACATGCTAATCTTGAATCACCGGAATAGAAAGTGGGATTGCTTCTTCCTCATAACTCCTATGAGATTTATTGAACATCGTGGTCATTTAACACTGATTAATAGTTCCAAATCATGCTTCTTACATCTTGTTTCCTCCTGGTTTGATTAGAATCATGAAGATATTGTCATATGTCTGAAACGGCTAATCTTGAATCACTGGAATAGAAAGTGGGATAGGTACTTCCTTATAACTCATATGAGATTTATTCAATTTCCCGGTAACAATCCACTGATTAATCATTCAAAATCATGCTTCTTACATCTTTGTTCCTCCTGGTTTGACTAGAATCATGAAGATGTTGCCATATGTCTGAACATACTAATCTTGAATCATCGGAATCGAAAGTGGGATAGCTTCTTTCTCATAACTCCTAAGAGATTTATTCAACTTTCTGGTCACATTCCACTGATTAATGGTTCCAAATCATGCTTCTTACGTCTTGGTTCCTCCTGGTTTGATTGGAATCAAGAAGATAAATATGTCTGAACATGCTAATCTTGAATCATTGGAATAGAAAGTGGGATAGATTCTTCCTCATAACTCCTATGAGAGTTATTCAACATCCTGGTCACATTCCACTGATTAATCGTTTCAAATCATGCTTCTTACATCTTGGTACCTCCTGGTTTGATTAAAATCATGAAGATATTCCCATATGTCCGAAAAGGCTAATCTTGAATCACTGGTATAGAAATTGGGCAAGGTTCTTCCTCATAACTCCTATGAGATTTATTCAACTTCCTGGTCACTTTACGCTGATTAATGGTTCCAAATCATGCTTCTTACAACTTGGTTCCCCCTGGTTTGATTAGAATCGTGAAGATATTCGCATATGTCCGAACACGCTAATCTTGAATCACTGGAATAGAAAGTGGGATAGGTTCTTCCTCATAAATCCTATGAGATTTATTCAACTTCCTGGTCACATTCCACTGATTAATCGTTCCAAATCATGCTTCTTATACCTTGGTTCCTCCTAGTTTGATTAGAATCATGAAGATATTGCCATATGTCTGAACATGCTAATGTTGAATCACTGGAATAGAAAGTGGGATAGCTTCTTCGTCATAACTTCTATGTGATTTATTCAACTTCCTAGTCACTATCCATTGATTAATTGTTCTAAATCATGCTTCTTACATGTTGGTTCCTCCTGGTTTGATTACAATCATGAAGATATTGCCATATGTCTGAACATGCTAATCTTGAATCACCGGAATAGAAAGTGCGATAGCTTCTTCCTCATAACTCCTATGAGATTTATTGAACTTCCTGGTCATTTTCCAACAATTAATAGTTCGAAATCATGCTTCTTACATCTTGGTTCCTCCTGGTTTGATTAGAATCATGAAGATATTGCCATATGTCCGAAACGGCTAATCTTAAGTCATTGGAATTGAAAGTGGGATAGGTACTTCCTTATACCTCCTATGAGATTTATTCAACTTCCTGGTAACATTCCACTGATTAATCGTTCCAAATCATGCATCTTACATCTTGGTTCCTCCTGGTATGATTAGAATCATGAAGATATTGCCATATGTCTGAACATGCTAATCTTGAATAACTGGAATAGAAAGTGAGATAACTTCTTCATCATAACTTCTATGTGATTTATTCAACTTCCTAGTCACTATCCATTGATTAATTGTTCTAAATCATGCTTCTTAGATGCTGGCTCCTCCTGGTTTTATCACAATCATGAAGATATTGCCATAAGTATGAACATGCTAATCTTGAATCACCGGAATAGAAAGTGGGATAGCTTCTTTCTCATAACTCCTATGAGATTTATTCAACTTCCTGGTCACATTCCACTGATTAATGGTTACAAATCATGCTCTTTACGTCTTGGTTCCTCCTGGTTTGATTGGAATCATGAAGATATATATGTCCGAGCATGCTAATATTGAATCATTGGAATAGAAAGTGGGATAGGTTCTTCCTCATAACTCCTATGAGATTTATTCAACTTCCTAGTCACATTCCACTGATTAATCGTTCCAAATCATGCTTCTTACATCTTGGTACCTCCTGATTTGATTAAAATCATGAAGATATTCCCATAGGTCCGAAAAGGCTAATTTTGAATCCTTGGTATAGAAAGTGGGATAGGTTCTTCCTCATAACTCCTATGAGATTTATTCAACTTCCTGATCAGTTTCCACTGAATAATGGTTCCAATTCATGCTTCTTACAACTTGCTTCCCCCTGGTTTGATTAGAATCATGAAGATATTGCCATATGTCTGAACATGCTAATCTTGAATCACTGGAATAGAAAGTGGGATAGCTTCTTTCTCATAACTCCTATGGGATTTATTCAAATTCCTCATGATTTTCCACTATTTAGTGGTTCCATATCATGATTCTTACATCTTGTTTCCTCCTGGTTTGATTAGAATCATGAAGATATTGCCATATGTCTGAACATGCTAATCTTGAATCAATGGAATAGAAAGTGGGATTGGTTCTTCCTCATAACTCCTATGAGATTTATTCAACTGCATGGTCACATTCCACTGATTAATCGTTCCAAATCATGCTTCTTACATCCTGGTACCTCCTGGTTTGATTAAAATCATGAAGATATTCCCATATATCCGAAAAGGCTAATCTTGAATCATTGGTATAGAAAGTGAGCTTGGTTCTTCCTCATAACTCCTACGAAATTTATTCAACTTTTTAAATAGAAAGTGGGACAACTTCTTCCTCATAACTATGAGATTTATTGAACTTCCTGGTCATTTTCCAACGATTAATGGTTCCAAATCATGCTTCTTACATCTTTTTTCCTCCTGGTTTGATTAAAATCATGAAGATATTGCCATATGTCCAAAACGGCTAATCTTGAATCACTGGAATAGAAAGTGGGATGGCTTCTTTCTCATAACTCCTATGAGATTTATTCAACTTCCTGGTCACATTCCACTGATTAATGGTTCCAAATCATGCTTATTACGTCTTGGTTCCTCCTGGTTTGGTTGGAATCATGAAGATATATATGTCCGAACATGCTAATCCTGAATCATTGGAATAGAAGGTGGGATAGCTTCTTTCTCATAACTCCTATGAGATTTATTCAACTTCCTGGTCACGTTCCACTGATTAATGGTTCCAAATCATGCTTCTTCTGTCTTGGTTCCTCCTGGTTTGATTGGAATGATGAAGATATATATGTCCGAACATGCTAATCTTGAATCAATGGAATAGAAAGTGGGATAGGTTCTTCCTCATAACTCCTATGAGATTTATTCAACTTTGTTGTCACATTCCACTGATTAATCGTTCCAAATCATGCTTCTTACATCCTGGTACCTCCTGATTTGATTAAAATCATGAAGATATTCCCATAGGTCCGAAAGGGCTAATTTTGAATCCTTGGTATAGAAAGTTGGATAGGTTCTTCCTCATAACTCCTATCAGATTTATTCAACTTCCAGGTCATATTACACTGATTATTCGTTCCCAATCATGCTTCTTACATCTTGGTACCTCTGGTTTGATTAAAATCATGAAGATATTCCCATATATCTGAAAAGGCTAATCTTGAATCATTGGTATAGAAAGTGGGCTAGGTTCTTTCTCATAACTCCTATGAGATTTATTCAACTTCCTGGTCACTTTCCATTGATTAATGGTTCCAAATCATGCTTCTTACAACTTGGTTCACCCTGGATTGACTAGAATCGTGAAGATATTCCCATATGTCCGAACACGATAACCTTGAATCACTGGAATAGAAAGTGGGATAGGTTCTTCCTCATAACTCCTATGAGATTTATTGAACTTCCTGGTCATTTTCCAACGATTAATGGTTCCAAATCATGCTTCTTACATCTTGGTTCCTCCTGGTTTGATTACAATCATGAAGATATTGCCATATGTCCGAAACGGCTAATCTTGAATCAATGGAATAGAAAGTGGGAAAGCATCTTTCTCATAACTCCTATGAGATTTATTCAACTTCCTGGTCACATTCCACTGATTAATGGTTCCAGATCATGCTCTTTACGTCTTGGTTCCTCCTGGTTTGATTGGAATCATGAAGATAAATATGTCCGAACATGCTAATCTTGAATCATTGGTATAGAAAGTGGGATAGGTTATTCCTCATAACTCCTATGAGATTTATTCAACTTCCTTGTCACATTCCACTGATTAATCATTCCAAATCATGATTCTTACATCTTGGTACCTCCTGGTTTGATTAAAATCATGAAGATATTCCCATAGGTCCGAAAGGGCTAATTTTGAATCCTTGGTATAGAAAGAGGGATAGGTTCTTCCTCATAACTCCTATGAGATTTATTCAACTTCCTGGTCATATTCCACTGATTAATCGTTCCAAATCACGCTTCTTACATCTTGGTACATCCTGGTTTGATTAAAATCATGAAGATATTCCCATATATCCGAAAAGGCTAATCTTGAATCATTGGTATAGAAAGTGGGCTAGGTTCTTCCTCATAACTCCTATGAGATTTATTCAACTTCCTAGTCACTTTCCCCTGATTAATGGTTCCAAATCATGCTTCTTACAACTTGGTTCGCCCTGGTTTGATTAGAATCGTGAAGATATTCCCATATGTCCGAACACGATAACCTTGAATCACTGGAATAGAAAGTGGGATAGGTTCTTCCTCATAAATCCTATGAGATTTATTCGACTTCCAGGTCACATTCCACTAATTAATCGTTCCAAATCATGCTTCTTAAATCTTGGTTCCTCCGGTTTGATTAGAATCATGAAGATATTGCCATATGTCTGGACATGCTAATCTTGAATCACTGGAATAGAAAGTGGGATAGCTTCTTCGTCATAACTTCTATGAGAATTATTAAACTTCCTTGTCACGTTCCACTGTAATGGTTCCAAATCATGCTTCTTCTGTCTTGGTTCCTCCTGGTTTGATTGGAATGATGAAGATATATATGTCCGAGCATGCTAATCTTGAATCATTGGAATAGAAAGTGGGATAGGTTCTTCCTCATAACTCCTATGAGATATTCAACTTCCTGGTCACATTCCACTGATTAATCTTTCCAAATCATGCTTCTTACATCTTGGTACCTCCTGGTTTGATTAAAATCATGAAGATATTCCCATATGTCCGAAAAGGCTAATCTTGAATCACTGGTATAGAAAGTGGGCTAGTTTCATCCTCATAACTCCTATGAGATTTATTCAACTTCCTGGTCACATTCCACTGATTAATGGTTCCAAATCATGCTTATTACGTCTTGGTTCCTCCTGTTTTGATTGGAATCATGAAGATATATATGTCCGAAATGCTAATCTTGAATCATTGGAATAGAAAGTGGGATAGGTTCTTCCTCATAAATCCTATTATAGTTATTCAACTTCCTGGTCACATTCCACTGATTAATCGTTCCAAATCATGCTTCTTACATCTTGGTCCCTCCGGTTTGATTAGAATCATGAAGATATTGTCATGTGTTTGAATATGCTAATCAGGAATCACTGGAATATAAAGTGGGATAACTTCTTCCTTTTCACTCCTATGAGATTTATTCAACTTCATGGTGACTATCCAATGATTAATGGTTCCCAGTCATGCATCTTTCATGTTGGTTCCTCCTGGTTTGATTACAATCATCAAGATATTGCCATATGTCTGAACATGCTATTCTTGAATCACCGGAATAGAAAGTGGGATTGCTTCTTCCTCATAACTCCTATGAGATTTATTGAAGATCGTGGTCATTTTCCAGTGATTATTAGTTCCAAATCATGCTTTTTACATCTTGGTTCCTCCTGGTTTGATTAGAATCATGAAGATATTGCCATATGTCTGAACATGCTAATCTTGAATCACCTAAATAGAAAGTGGGACAGCTTCTTCCTCATAACTATAAGATTTATTGAACTTCCTGGTCATTTTCCAATGATTAATGGTTCCAAATCATGCCTCTTACATCATTTTTCCTCCTAGATTGATTAGAATCATGAAGATATTGCCGTATGTCCAAAACGTCTAATCATGAATCACTGGAATAGAAAGTGGGATAGCTTCTTTCTCATAACTCCTAAGAGATTTATTCAACTTCTTGGTCACATTCCACTGATTAATGGTTCCGAATCATGCTTATTACGTCTTGGTTCCTCCTGGTTTGAATGGAATCATGAAGATATATATGTCCGAACATGCTAATCTTGAATCATTGGAATAGAAAGTGGGATAGGTTCTTCCTCATAAATCCTATTATATTTATTCAACTTCTTGGTCACATTCCACTGATTAATCGTTCCAAATCATGCTTCTTACATCTTGGTTCCTCCGGTTTGATTAGAATCATGAAGATATTGCCATATGTCTGAACATGCTAATCTTGAATCACTGGAATAGAAAGTGGGATAGCTTCTTCGTCATAACTTCTATGAGATTTATTAAACTTCCTGGTCAGTCCATGATAATCGTTCCAAATCATGCTTCTTCATTTGTTCCCCTGGTTTGATTAATTCATGAAGATATTGCCATATCAACTTATGGTGACTGTCCACTAATTAAACATTCTACATGTTGGTTCCTCCTGGTTTGATTAGAATCATGAAGATATTGCCATATGTCCGAACATGCTAATCTTGAATCACTCGAATTGACAGTGGGATAGGTTCTTCTTCATAAGTCCTATGAGGTTTATTAAACTTCCTGGTCACTTTACAGTGATTAATGGTTCCAAATCATGCTTCTTAAATCTTGTTTCCTACTGGTTTAATTAGTATCATGAAGATATTGCCATGTGTCTGAACATGCTAATCATCAATCACTGGAATATAAAGTGGTATAACTTCTTCCTCTTAACTCCTATGAGATTTATTAAACTTCCTGGTCACTTTACACTGATTAATGGTTCCAAATCATGCTTCTTACATCTTGGTACCTCCTGGTTTGATTAAAATCATGATGATATTCCCATATTTCCGACAAGGCTAATCTTGAATCACTGGTATAGAAAGTGGGCTAGGTTCTTCCTCATAACTCCTATGAGATTTATTCAACTTCCTGGTCACTTTCCACTGATTAATGGTTCCAAATCATGCTTCTTACAACTTGTTCCCCCTGGTTTGATTAGAATTGTGAACATATTTCCATATGTCCGAACCCGCTAATCTTGAATCACTGGAATAGAAAGTGGGATAGCTTCTTCCTCCTAACTCCTATGAGATTTATTCAACTTCCTGGTCACATTCCACTGATTAATCATTCCAAATCATGCTTCTTACATCTTGGTTCCTCCGGTTTGATTAGAATCATGAAGATATTGCCATATGTCCGAACATGTTAATCTTGAATCATTGGAATAGAAAGTGGGATAGCTTCTTCGTCATAACTTCTATGAGATTTATTGAACTTCCTGGTCACTATCCATTGATTAATCGTTCCAAATCATGCTTCTTCCATGTTGGTTCCTCCTGGTTTAATTACAATAATGAAGATATTGCCATATTCAACTTCATGGTGACTGTCCACTAATTAATTTTTCCATATCATGCTTCTTACTTCTTGGTTCCTCTTGGGTTCATTAGAATCATAAAGATATTGTCATATGTCCGAAAAGGCTAACCTTGAATCACTGCAATAGAAACTGAGATATGTTCTTCCTCATAACTCCTATGAGAGTTATTCAACTTTCTGGTCAATTTCCACTGATAATGATTCCAAATCATGCTTCTTACATCTTGGTTCCTCCTGGTTTGATTAGAATCATGAAGATATTGCCATATGTCCGAAACGTCTAATCTTGAATCACTGGAATAGAAAGTTGGCTAGGTTCTTCCTTATAACTCCTATGAGATTTATTCATCTTCCTGGTCAGTTTCCACTGAATAATGTTTCCAATTCATGCTTCTTACAACTTGCTTCCCCTTGGTTTGATTAGAATCATGAAGATATTGCCATATGTCTAAACATGCTAATCTTGAATCACTGGAATAGAAAGTGGGATAGCATCTTTCTCATAACTCCTATGAGATTTATTCAAATTCCTCGTGATTTTCCACTAATTAATGGATCCATATCATGATTCTTATATTCTTGGTTCCTCCTGGTTTGATTAGAATCATGGATATTGCCATATGTCCGAACAGGCTAATCTTGAATCACTCGATCTGACAGTGGAATAGGTTCTTCTTCATAAGTCCTATGAGGTTTATTAAACTTCCTGGTCACTTTACACTGATTAATGGTTCCAAATCATGCTTCTTAAATCTTGTTTCCTCCTGGTTTAATTAGAATCATGAAGATATTGCCATGTGTCTGAACATGCTAATCATCAATCGCTGGAATAGAAAGTGGTATAACTTCTTCCTCTTAACTCCTATGAGATTTATTAAACTTCCTGGTCACTTTACACTGTTTAATGGTTCCAAATCATGCTTCTTACAACTTGGTTCCCCCTGGTTTCATTAGAATCATGAAGATATTGCCATATGTCCGAAAAGGCTAATTTTGAATCACTGGAATAAAAAGTGGGATAGGTTCTTCCTCATAACTCCTATGAGATTTATTCAACTTCATGGTCACTTTCCACTGATTTATCGTTCCAAATCATGATTCTTACATCTTGGTTCCTCCTGGTTTGATTAGTATCATGAAGATATTGTCATATGTCTGAACATGCTAATCTTGAATCAATGGAATAAAAACTGGGATATGTTCTTCCTTAAAACTCCTATGAGATTTATTCAACTTCCTGGTCACATTCCACTGATTAATCTTTCCAAATCATGCTTCTTACATTCTGGTCCCTCCTGGATTGATTAGAATCATGATGATGTTTCCATATGTCTTAACATGCTAATCTTGAATCACAAGAATAGAAAGTGGGATAGCTTCTTTCTCATAACTCCTATGAGATTTATTTAACTTCCTGGTTCCACTATTAATGGTTCCAAATCATGCTTCTTACATCTTGGTTCCTCCTGGTTTGATTGGAATCATGAAGATGTTGCCATATGTCTTAACATGCTAATCTTAAATCACTGGAATAGAAAGTGGGATAGCTTCTTTCTCATAACTCCTATGAGATTTATTCAACTTCCTGGTTACATTCCACTATTAATGGTTCCAAATCGTGCTTCTTACGTCTTGGTTCCTCCTGGTTTGATTGGAACCATGAAGATAAATATGTCTGAACATGCTAATCTTGAATCATTGGATTAGAAAGTGGGATAGATTCTTCCTCATAACTCCTATGAGATTTATTGAACATCGTGGTTATTTTCTACTGATTAATAGTTCCAAATCATGTTACTTACATGTTGGTTCCTTCTGGTTTGATTGGAATCATGAAGATAAATATGTCTGAACATGCTAATCTTGAATCATTGGAATAGAAAGTGGGATAGATTCTTCCTCATAACTCCTATGAGATTTATTGAACATCGTGGGGATTTTCTACTGATTAATAGTTCCAAATCATGCTACTTACATGTTGGTTCCTTCTGGTTTGATTAGAATCATGAAGATATTGCCATATGTCAGAAACGGCTAATCTTGAATCACTGGAATATAAAGTGGGATAGGTTCTTGCTCATAACTCCTATGAGATTTATTAAACTTCCTGGTCACTTTACACTGATTAATGGTTCTAAATCATGCTTCTTACAACTTGGTTCCCCCTGGTTTCATTAGAATCATGAAGATATTTCCATATGTCCAAAAAGGCTAATTTTGAATCACTGGAATAAAAAGTGGGATAGGTTCTTCTTCATAACTACTATGAGATTTATTAAACTTCCTGGTCACTTTACACTGATTAATGGTTCCAAATCATGCTTCTTAAATCTTGTTTCCTCCTGGTTTGATTAGAATCATGAAGATATTGCCATATGTCTGAACATGCTAATCTTGAATCAATGGAATAGAAAGTGGGATTGGTTCTTCCTCATAACTCCTATGAGATTTATTCAACTTCATGGTCACATTCCACTGATTAATCGTTCCAAATCATGATTCATACATCTTGGTTCCTCTTGGATTGATTAGTATCATGAAGATATTGCCATATGTCTGAACATGCTAATCTTGAACATGCTAATCTTGAATCAGTGGAATAAAAAGTGGGATAGGTTCTTCCTTATAACTCCTATGAGATTTATTCAACTTCCTCGTCACATTCCACTGATTAATCTTTCCAAATCATGCTTCTTACATCTTGGTCCCTCCTGGATTGATTAGAATCATGATGATGTTTCCATATGTCTTAACATGCTAATCTTGAATCACTAGAATAGAAAGTGGGATAGCTTCTTTCTCATAACTCCTATGAGATTTATTTAACTTCCTGGTTCCACTATTAATGGTTCCAAATCATGCTTCTTACGTCTTGGTTCCTCCTGGTTTGATTAGAATCATGAAGATATTGCCATATGTCTGAACATGCTAATCTTGAATCACTGGAATAGAAAGTGGGATAGCTTCTTTCTCATAACTCCTATGAGATTTATTCAAATTCCTCGTGATTGTCCACTAATTAATGGATCCATATCATGATTCTTATATTCTTGGTTCCTCCTGGTTTGATTAGAATCATGAAGATATTGCCATATGTCCGAACAGGCTAATCTTGAATCACTCGATCTGACAGTGGAATAGGTTCTTCTTCAAAAGTCCAATGAGGTTTATTAAACTTCCTGGTCATTTTACACTGATTAATGGTTCCAAATCATGCTTCTTAGATCTTGTTTCCACCTGGTTTAATTAGAATCATGAAGATATTGCCATGTGTTTGAACATGCTAATCATCAATCACTGGAATAGAAAGTGGTATAACTTCTTCCTCTTAACTCCTATGAGATTTATTAAACTTCCTGGTCACTTTACACTGTTTAATGGTTCCAAATCATGCTTCTTACAACTTGGTTCCCCCTGGTCTCATTAGAATCATGAAGATATTGCCATATGTCCGAAAAGGCTAATTTTGAATCACTGGAATAAAAAGTGGGATAGGTTCTTCCTCATAACTCCTATGAGATTTATTCAACTTCATGGTCACTTTCCACTGATTAATCGTTCCAAATCATGATTCATACATCTTGGTTCCTCTTGGTTTGATTAGTATCATGAAGATATTGACATATGTCTGAACATGCTAATCTTGAATCAATGGAATAAAAACTGGGATATGTTCTTCCTTAAAACTTCTATGAGATTTATTCAAATTCCTGGTCACATTCCACTGATTAATCTTTCCAAATCATGCGTCTTACATCTTGGTCCCTCCTGGATTGATTAGAATCATGATGATGTTTCCATATGTCTTAACATGCTAATCTTGAATCACTAGAATAGAAAGTGAGATAGCTTCTTTCTCATAACTCCTATGAGATTTATTCAACTTCCTGGTTCCACTATTAATGGTTCCAAATCATGCTTCTTACGTCTTGGTTCCTCCTGGTTTGATTGGAATCATGAAGATGTTGCCATATGTCTTAACATGCTAATCTTAAATCACTGGAATAGAAAGTGGGATAGCTTCATTCTCATAACTCCTATGAGATTTATTCAACTTCCTGGTTACATTCCACTATTAATGGTTCCAAATCGTGCTTCTTACGTCTTGGTTCCTCCTGGTTTGATTGGAATCACGAAGATAAATATGTCTGAACATGCTAATCTTGAATCATTGGAATAGAAAGTGGGATAGATTCTTCCTCATAACTCCTATGAGATTTATTGAACATCGTGGTTATTTTCTACTGATTAATAGTTCCAAATCATGATACTTACATGTTGGTTCCTTCTGGTTTGATTGGAATCATGAAGATAAATATGTCTGAACATGCTAATCTTGAATCATTGGAATAGAAAGTGGGATAGATTCTTCCTCATAACTCCTATGAGATTTATTGAACATCGTGGTGATTTTCTACTGATTAATAATTCCAAATCATGCTACTTACATGTTGGTTCCTTCTGGTTTGATTAGAATCATGAAGATATTGTCATATGTCAGAAACGGCTAATCTTGAATCACTGGAATATAAAGTCGGATAGGTTCTTGCTCATAACTCCTATGAGATTTATTAAACTTCCTGGTCACTTTACACTGATTAATGGTTCTAAATCATGCTTCTTACAACTTGGTTCCCCCTGGTTTCATTAGAATCATGAAGATATTGCCATATGTCCAAAAAGGCTAATTTTGAATCACTGGAATAAAAAGTGGGATAGGTTCTTCTTCATAACTACTATGACATTTATTAAACTTCCTGGTCACTTTACACTGATTAATGGTTCCAAATCATGCTTCTTAAATCTTGTTTCCTCCTGGTTTGATTAGAATCATGAAGATATTGCCATATGTCTGAACATGCTAATCTTGAATCAATAGAATAGAAAGTGGGATTGGTTCTTTCTCATAACTCCTATGAGATTTATTCAACTTCATGGTCACATTCCACTGATTAATCGTTCCAAATCATGATTCATACATCTTGGTTCCTCTTGGTTTGATTAGTATCATGAAGATATTGCCATATGTCTGAACATGCTAATCTTGAATCAATGGAATAAAAAGTGGGATAGGTTCTTCCTTATAACTCCTATGAGATTTATTCAACTTCCTCGTCACATTCCACTTATTAATCTTTCCAAATCATGCTTCTTACATCTTGGTTCCTCCTGGTTTGATTAGAATCATGAAGATGTTGCCATATGTCTTAACATGCTAATCTTAAATCACTGGAATAGAAAGTGGGATAGCTTCTTTCTCATAACTCCTATGAGATTTATTCAACTTCCTGGTTACATTCCACTATTAATGGTTCCAAATCGTTCTTCTTACGTCTTGGTTCCTCCTGGTTTGATTGGAATCATGAAGATAAATATGTCTGAACATGCTAATCTTGAATCACTGGAATAGAAAGTGGGATAGATTCTTCCTCATAACTCCTATGAGATTTATTGAACATCGTGGTGATTTTCTACTGATTAAGAGTTCCAAATCATGCTTCTTACATGTTGGTTCCTTCTGGTTTGATTATAATCATGAAGATATTGCCATATGTCAGAAACGGCTAATCTTGAATCACTGGAATATAAAGTGGGATAGGTTCTTGCTCATAACTCCTATGAGATTTATTCAACTTCCTGGTTACTTTCCACTGATTAATTGTTCCAAATCATGTTTCTTACAACTTGGTTCCCCCTGGTTTGATTAGAATCATGAAGATATTGCCATATGTTTCAATATGCTAATCAGGAATCACGGGAATAGAAAGTGGGAAACTTCTTCCTTTTCACTCCTATGAGATTTATTCAACTTCATGGTGACTGTCCACTAATTAATGGTTCCATATCATGCTTCTTACTTCTTGGTTCCTCCTGGGTTCATTAGAATCATAAAGATATTGTCATATGTCCGAAAAGGCTAATCTTGAATCACTGCAATAGAAACTGGGATAGGTTCTTCCTCATAACTCCTATGAGAGTTATTCAACTTTCTGGTCAATTTCCACTGATAATGGTTCCAAATCATGCTTCTTACATCTTGGTTCCTCCTGGTTTGATTAGAATCATGAAGATATTGCCATATGTTTCAATATGCTAATCAGGAATCACGAGAATAGAAAGTGGGAAACTTCTTCCTTTTCACTCCTATGAGATTTATTCAACTTCATGGTGACTGTCCACTAATTAATGGTTCCATATCATGCTTCTTACTTCTTGGTTCCTCCTGGGTCAATTAGAATCATATATATATTGTCATATGTCCCAAAAGGCTAATCTTGAATCACTGTAATAGAAACTGGGATAGGTTCTTCCTCATAACTCCTATGAGAGTTATTCAACTTTCTGGTCAATTTCCACTGATAATGGTTCCAACTCATGCTTCTTACAACTTGGTTCCTCCTGGTTTGATTAGGATCATGAAGATATTGCCATATGTCCGAAACGTCTAATCTTGAATCACTGGAATAAAAAGTGGGCTAGGTTCTTCCTTATAACTCCTATGAGATTTATTCATCTTCCTGGTCAGTTTCCACTGAATAATGGTTCCAATTCATGCTTCTTACGACTTTCTTCCCCCTGGTTTCATTAGAATCATGAAGATATTGCCATATGTCTGAACATGCTAATCTTGAATCACTGGAATAGGAAGTGGGATAGCTTCTTTCTCATAACTCCTATGAGATTTATTCAAATTCCTCGTGATTGTCCACTAATTAATGGATCCATATCATGATTCTTACATTCTTGGTTCCTCCTGGTTTGATTAGAATCATGAAGATATTGCCATATGTCCGAACAGGTTAATCTTGAATCACTCGAATTGACAGTGGGAAATGTTCTTCTTCATAAGTCCTATGAGGTTTATTAAACTTCCTGGTCACTTTACAGTGATTAATGGTTCCAAATCATGCTTCTTAAATCTTGTTTCCTACTGGTTTAATTATTATCATGAAGATATTGCCATGTGTCTGAACATGCTAATCATCAATCACTGGAATATAAAGTGGTATAACTTCTTCCTCTTAACTCCTATGAGATTTATTAAACTTCCTGGTCACTTTACACTGATTAATGGTTCCAAATCATGCTTCTTACATCTTGGTACCTCCTGGTTTGATTAAAATCATGATGATATTCCCATATTTCCGACAAGGCTAATCTTGAATCACTGGTATAGAAAGTGGGCTAGGTTCTTCCTCATAACTCCTATGAGATTTATTCAACTTCCTGGTCACTTTTCACTGATTAATTGTTCCAAATCATGCTTCTTACAACTTGGTTCACCCTGGTTTGACTAGAATCGTGAAGATATTCCCATATGTCCGAACATGATAACCTTGAATCACTGGAATAGAAAGTGGGATATGTTCTTCCTCATAACTCCTATGAGATTTATTGAACTTCCTGGTCATTTTCCAACGATTAATGGTTCCAAATCATGCTTCTTACATCTTGGTTCCTCCTGGTTTGATTAGAATCATGAAGATATTGCCATATGTCCGAAACGTCTAATCTTGAATCACTGGAATAAAAAGTGGGCTAGGTTCTTCCTTATAACTCCTATGAGATTTATTCATCTTCCTGGTCAGTTTCCACTGAATAATGTTTCCAATTCATGCTTCTTACAACTTGCTTCCCCTTGGTTTGATTAGAATCATGAAGATATTGCCATATGTCTAAACATGCTAATCTTGAATCACTGGAATAGAAAGTGGGATAGCATCTTTCTCATAACTCCTATGAGATTTATTCAAATTCCTCGTGATTTTCCACTAATTAATGGATCCATATCATGATTCTTATATTCTTGGTTCCTCCTGGTTTGATTAGAATCATGGATATTGCCATATGTCCGAACAGGCTAATCTTGAATCACTCGATCTGACAGTGGAATAGGTTCTTCTTCATAAGTCCTATGAGGTTTATTAAACTTCCTGTTCACTTTACACTGATTAATGGTTCCAAATCATGCTTCTTAAATCTTGTTTCCTCCTGGTTTAATTAGAATCATGAAGATATTGCCATGTGTCTGAACATGCTAATCATCAATCGCTGGAATAGAAAGTGGTATAACTTCTTCCTCTTAACTCCTATGAGATTTATTAAACTTCCTGGTCACTTTACACTGTTTAATGGTTCCAATCATGCTTCTTACAACTTGGTTCCCCCTGGTTTCATTAGAATCATGAAGATATTGCCATATGTCCGAAAAGGCTAATTTTGAATCACTGGAATAAAAAGTGGGATAGGTTCTTCCTCATAACTCCTATGAGATTTATTCAACTTCATGGTCACTTTCCACTGATTTATCGTTCCAAATCATGATTCTTACATCTTGGTTCCTCCTGGTTTGATTAGTATCATGAAGATATTGTCATATGTCTGAACATGCTAATCTTGAATCAATGGAATAAAAACTGGGATATGTTCTTCCTTAAAACTCCTATGAGATTTATTCAACTTCCTGGTCACATTCCACTGATTAATCTTTCCAAATCATGCTTCTTACATTCTGGTCCCTCCTGGATTGATTAGAATCATGATGATGTTTCCATATGTCTTAACATGCTAATCTTGAATCACAAGAATAGAAAGTGGGATAGCTTCTTTCTCATAACTCCTATGAGATTTATTTAACTTCCTGGTTCCACTATTAATGGTTCCAAATCATGCTTCTTACATCTTGGTTCCTCCTGGTTTGATTGGAATCATGAAGATGTTGCCATATGTCTTAACATGCTAATCTTAAATCACTGGAATAGAAAGTGGGATAGCTTCTTTCTCATAACTCCTATGAGATTTATTCAACTTCCTGGTTACATTCCACTATTAATGGTTCCAAATCGTGCTTCTTACGTCTTGGTTCCTCCTGGTTTGATTGGAACCATGAAGATAAATATGTCTGAACATGCTAATCTTGAATCATTGGATTAGAAAGTGGGATAGATTCTTCCTCATAACTCCTATGAGATTTATTGAACATCGTGGTTATTTTCTACTGATTAATAGTTCCAAATCATGTTACTTACATGTTGGTTCCTTCTGGTTTGATTGGAATCATGAAGATAAATATGTCTGAACATGCTAATCTTGAATCCATTGGAATAGAAAGTGGGATAGATTCTTCCTCATAACTCCTATGAGATTTATTGAACATCGTGGGGATTTTCTACTGATTAATAGTTCCAAATCATGCTACTTACATGTTGGTTCCTTCTGGTTTGATTAGAATCATGAAGATATTGCCCATATGTCAGAAACGGCTAATCTTGAATCACTGGAATATAAAGTGGGATAGGTTCTTGCTCATAACTCCTATGAGATTTATTAAACTTCCTGGTCACTTTACACTGATTAATGGTTCTAAATCATGCTTCTTACAACTTGGTTCCCCCTGGTTTCATTAGAATCATGAAGATATTTCCATATGTCCAAAAAGGCTAATTTTGAATCACTGGAATAAAAAGTGGGATAGGTTCTTCTTCATAACTACTATGAGATTTATTAAACTTCCTGGTCACTTTACACTGATTAATGGTTCCAAATCATGCTTCTTAAATCTTGTTTCCTCCTGGTTTGATTAGAATCATGAAGATATTGCCATATGTCTGAACATGCTAATCTTGAATCAATGGAATAGAAAGTGGGATTGGTTCTTCCTCATAACTCCTATGAGATTTATTCAACTTCATGGTCACATTCCACTGATTAATCGTTCCAAATCATGATTCATACATCTTGGTTCCTCTTGGATTGATTAGTATCATGAAGATATTGCCATATGTCTGAACATGCTAATCTTGAACATGCTAAATCTTGAATCAATGGAATAAAAAGTGGGATAGGTTCTTCCTTATAACTCCTATGAGATTTATTCAACTTCCTCGTCACATTCCACTGATTAATCTTTCCAAATCATGCTTCTTACATCTTGGTCCCCTCCTGGATTGATTAGAATCATGATGATGTTTCCATATGTCTTAACATGCTAATCTTGAATCACTAGAATAGAAAGTGGGATAGCTTCTTTCTCATAACTCCTATGAGATTTATTTAACTTCCTGGTTCCACTATTAATGGTTCCAAATCATGCTTCTTACGTCTTGGTTCCTCCTGGTTTGATTAGAATCATGAAGATATTGCCATATGTCTGAACATGCTAATCTTGAATCACTGGAATAGAAAGTGGGATAGCTTCTTTCTCATAACTCCTATGAGATTTATTCAAATTCCTCGTGATTGTCCACTAATTAATGGATCCATATCATGATTCTTATATTCTTGGTTCCTCCTGGTTTGATTAGAATCATGAAGATATTGCCATATGTCCGAACAGGCTAATCTTGAATCACTCGATCTGACAGTGGAATAGGTTCTTCTTCAAAAGTCCAATGAGGTTTATTAAACTTCCTGGTCATTTTACACTGATTAATGGTTCCAAATCATGCTTCTTAGATCTTGTTTCCACCTGGTTTAATTAGAATCATGAAGATATTGCCATGTGTTTGAACCATGCTAATCATCAATCACTGGAATAGAAAGTGGTATAACTTCTTCCTCTTAACCTCCTATGAGATTTATTAAAACTTCCTGGTCACTTTACACTGTTTAATGGTTCCAAATCATGCTTCTTACAACTTGCGTTCCCCCTGGTCTCATTAGAATCATGAAGATATTGCCATATGTCCGAAAAGGCTAATTTTGAATCACTGGAATAAAAAGTGGGATAGGTTCTTCCTCATAACTCCTATGAGATTTATTCAACTTCATGGTCACTTTCCCACTGATTAATCGTTCCAAATCATGATTCATACATCTTGGTTCTCTTGGTTTGATTAGTATCATGAAGATATTGACATATGTCTGAACATGCTAATCTTGAATCAATGGAATAAAAACTGGGATATGTTCTTCCTTAAAACTCCTATGAGATTTATTCAACTTCCTGGTCACATTCCACTGATTAATCTTTCCAAATCATGCGTCTTACA